>CM057834.1:30920535-31170535 GCA_030068075.1 Paguma larvata | reverse complement strand
CCTGGTACTGACAAGAGTTTCTGCTCAAACAACCTGCCTTTCTCTAGAAGAAGGCAGCTCCTGAGAACTCTGGCAAGCACGCCCTCATTAGCTTCATCATCATTTTCTCAAATGTATTCTAACCCCTACTGACCCCCATTTTCCTTTCTAATAAAATTTCATCTTGCTTCCTGCACATTATACACACATGTACATACACATACATGTGAAATCTTAGTGCATTAAATATATGTATGATTTGATGTACGCACAGGGGGACTGGCCCATCATGCACACCAGGAGCAGTTTTCACAGAACTGTGAAGCCGAGCATCACCTCTAGCCCTGTATAATCCAACCCTTCATGAGAAAATTGAGGAAAACAAAATATGCAGAAGTATGGCCACAGGGCTCCTGACTCACGCCATGGTACAATGTTGTTTCTGAATCAAAATAAGCATTGTCTACTTCTCTCATTGTCTTGGTTTTCTTGTCTTCTGTCCTAGTGCTTTGTTGTGGTCATGGCTTCTCTTTATCTTCATATCTACCCAGCTGCTGAGGGCAAAAAAACAAAAACAAAAACAAAAACCAAAAAACCCCTGAAGCTGAGAAGACTGGAGGCCACCAGAGGTACCTGTGCATGTGTTCAGCTGAGGCATCACCACCTGGACTAAAGAGGTTTAAAAAGATAGTAATAAGAAGAAAGCTAAAGGGGAAACTGCTAATCAAATTGTCCACTGGATCAAGGCTCTTGTCTTCTTAAAACCTTTCAAGGGCTACGTAGCAGGACTCATGGGACCTGCACAATAGGGCCCTCGATGGAGCTGCCCTCAGGTCCCTCAGCCCTCCACACTCTGAACCACAGCCACACGGCGTGCCTGCAGAGCTGGGGTCCCCACGTGCTCTCACATCTCTGGGATGTTCCTCGTCTGCTGTCCCCTCTCCCATATCCTCAGAGCTGCACAGACCTACCAGCTCTTCAGATCTCACCCTGGCTATCACTTCCTTTGGAAGTCTCTGTTGACTCCTATGGCTCAAGTTAGGGGCATTTTCAATGAGGCCCTTCACACAGTGAGGCGTCCTGTCCCAAAATTAGAATTACCTGATTCCCTATTTCTACCTGCCTGTATCTCCCATTACTCATTATTTGCTCTTACTCCAGCTGTGCTCATAGCATGCAATTCGATGCTGAGTTTAGAGAAGATGACTGTTAAGTGCAGAATGAATAATGCATGCATAAATAAGAAAAATAAAATCCTTAAATGATCCTCCATAAATTGCCACTAGCAGCACAGTTCCTAGTACCGCACTCTGCTGGGGGCTGGTTATCTTATTATAATGTGTTTAGTTCAGCCTGGATGTGTTGATCGAAATAAATGTGTTCTCATCATGTAATAACTGACAAGCACACTGAGGCTATACATTTCACTGAATTTTAAAAAGAAGCAAAGAAACATCCTATAGGATGTCATTAGCAGCTTCTCTTTCATGAGTAGATGAAATGCTGTGTACTAATGCTGTAACTAAAAACTCATTATTTTATTTCCACTCACATTTCAGATTATGGAGAAATGGTAAAAGATTTGTTTGAAATTGTATTTCAAAAGGCTTATGTTAGAAACTACTACTACATCCTAACATTTTACCCAGAATAAGACAAGCTCAATAAACAATAAGGCAACATCAGTGAAAAAAGAAAAGGTTCTAAACCATATGTGGGTTTACAGTAGAGTGAAATCCAACCCACAGACTTGGTTTATTCACTTGTGCATTGTTTTAGAAATTTATTAAGTATTTAACAACTGGAGGATTTCACATAAAATGCACTGCACTTTGGTTTTTCTAGAAAAATCCAACGTGGATAAAAGCTGTGTGTCCAGAGCTACACAACTGGCCCCTTATATAAGACATCACTGCTACACTTCCCCACCCTTTTTGCCCCCCAAGAGTGCCAGAGGCTTCTACAGCCGGATACCTGATGCACCTTTAAGTTTGTGATCTCTGAATCAATACCTGAGTGTCATGTGTACAAGTCCATTACCTTGACTGCATAAGCTAAAGTAACAATTATGAAGAAACTGGAAGCAGCCAATTCGAAGTGGGTTTTATGAGTCCTGCAAACCAGAGAGTAAAAAGGGGACTAGAAGGAGAACAAGGAAAATGTTATTATAGCAAGATCACAATTCCTACCAAAGAAGAGGAGACAGAAATGAAATTATAACCATTTTCAAATTGCTCATCTCAAGGCCCCACTGAGATCCACTAGGTGGAACAGGAACCCCTTAGGACTTTTAGCATAGGACTTTTTTTTTTAAATATGTCCTTTTGAATACAGATTCATTGACTGACAGGTCCAAACAGGCCTCGGAGGACCTTCAGTCCAAATGATGCAGTTTTAGATGAGAATATTGTAGCCCAGAGAGATTGTCAAAAGTCATACAATTTGGAACATCACTTCTTTCTAGCCCTCTTTTTCTCTAATTCATTCCCAGAGATCTAGGGAAAATGTCAGGTAGGAATGAAACATCTGATATTTACATCTTTGGAAAATGAGGAATAAAGAAACAAAATGGACGTAGCAACAGTAAGCCAATGGCTGGGCTGGGCCAAGAGCCAGATCTCTGATTTCCAAACCATTATGCCAGGCTTCTACCTGTAAAACTGCGGAATTTAAAGTCTGAGAGAACTACTCTCGCTTATGATGCCCTGGCAGACCCCATCCCCCAACACACGCACAAAGGACTGAACTGGGAGGAGGGCAATCATCAGGGAGGAAACCTAAAGCATGAAACTCAGAGCAAATTAATCCAAATAATATTTACCACTGACAAGGATGTAAGGAAATAAATACACCCAGACACTATTTGAAGTCAGATGTTACTGAGGTGGGAGAGAAGTATTAAAAGTTAAAGTACTTCTCATAGGCCTTATATCAGCATTTCTCCTGGAAATTTATAAACATCGATGTAGAAATAAGCAAAGATACATTAATAAGAATGCTTTCTTTTGTTCTTAGTAAACAGTGAAAAATTCGAAATATTCTAAACTGCTCACTCATTGTGTACTGGTTAAATAAAATACGGCACATTCATGTAACAAATAAAAATTATTTAGCTATCAAAAGGAATGCAATACTTCTATAAGTATTAACAACAAAACATGTCTAAGATATACTGAAGGGGGAACATCAAGTTGAAAGCAGTATGTACTTAAAAGAGAAGTGAGGGGGTGGTAATACTTCAGAAGCTATGAACAGAGTGCTGAATGACACTGGGCTCAGAAAATAAAGTATGGGTGGAGTGTTAGTTTACTTTTTCTCTTATATTCACTATTAACTTTAATGTTTTTTACTTAGGTCATCTATTATTTAATATTATAAGTGTAGCTGATAAAAAATTAATGAAAAAAATCAAAATTCTTTTGTTCTTCATTGGTATCTATTTAACCAAATAATTACTCATTCATTCAACTAACATTTATCACACACCTGTGATCTGTTTGTGATTGTCTAACCTTGGAAGATGTGGAAAAGTACTGCAAGTGCTAGAGGACTTTTAAGATTTTACTCTTCCAGCAATACAAGCCAAAATCATACTGTGCTTACGTTAGCTATAGAGCAGACAAACATCCAAGAACGACTCCGCATTGCTTGATACGAACTGCCTAGAGAAAGGCTTGATGAGTACAATTACAAGCCCTGCTTCCCCAAGTAAGATAAAGCAATGGGACCAAAAATAAATAAATTTCCTTGCCACACCCTACCGCCTGCCCCCTCCAGACTTCTTCTGATGGAAGTCTTGTGAAAGAAGGTAAGGAGAAATAAAGTTCTGCTTGCCCTCCCTCCATTCACATATAACAGCTATGGGGAAATGAACCAGTCAGAAAGTGAAAGGGCTCTCTGACAAGGATAAGGGGAAATGAGATCAGGAATCTCTATAGAGGCTGAGCCCCAATGTGAGACTGTGGGGTGCCATTTTGGTTAGATGATGCTCATATGAATCACCTCATAAAACCAAGACAAGCGACTGAGTCACAACCAGGTGATGATTGCTCGAACCCACAGCTGGCCATTCTTATACTCTGCCTCGATTACAGATAACCTATCCTGGCATGGTGGACTGGTCAACTGATGTGTTGGTATTTTTTTTCTTCTCCTGCCCCTTCAACAAATAAATAGATTTCTTTGTCCCGTTTTAGCACCTGAAGTACCACTCAGTTTGATGGAAATGTATAAATGAGCTACTTTCGGCAAACTGAGATGACCTCCTGTAAACGTTCCAGGAGCTAACATAGAGAACGGTCAGCAACAGCACAGACTGTGGTGCCTCAGAGAACAAACTTACCTAGATCCTCATGTGAGGCAAAACTTTTACACTCAAGTGGGTGGGAAGAGACACATAAATAACTCTGCTATCACAGATCTCTATACAAGCCATGGGAGCAACAACTGAATGACTGAAATACTGAGACAAAGAAGAGGAAAAATAAATAATTCCCAATTGGACCAAAGTGTAGAATCTTGTAATTGCTCTAGAAAAAAACTACAGATGTGCTATAAGGAGACAGAGCATTCTAAGTTCAAGAAACCTGACTGTGGGAAAAGGACAAGAGTCATAAATGTAGAAATACTATGCAGGTTATTTTGGCTAAAAAACAAAATGTCTGAAGAGAAGTAATGGGGACAACAGTTGAGACAAAGGTTGGGTCCTCACTGCTCAGGTTCACATGGAGTTCAATCATTATTACATATAACTAAGAACAGAGGGTTGATCAGGACCTGAATGAACTTCAAGAAAGTTCACCCAACAGGAACTGAATAGATTGCTGTCCAAAAGGAAGGAGTCCTTTCATATACGACTAACTATCTGAATGTACTATTCTAGTGACAACTTGACAGAACAGCTGTTGATAGAAATAAGATTACTAACCGCAATCCTAACTCAGTGGCATAATAGTGTCACCATGGGAGAAAAACAATTCTCATTTTATTTTCAGAAAAACTCATATAAGTAGTATAATAACTGAAATGAAAAAGGAATGTATCTAATAAAAGGTTAACATTGAGTAGTGCCTGTTACTTGTCATATAAGTAATATAATTTACTATAACAAGTCTTATGAGAAGGTTTGTTGAGAATGTATTATTTAAATGAATGACACCAGAAAAGAAAGCTAGCAGAAACAATCTCCCCTTGCCTACACGTTGTATATTTGAAATTGGACATTTTATTTCCTGCTAGTTTTAAATTACCACTTCATTTTGAAGAAAAAATGGATTATAAAAAGGATTCAAATAAGGAACTTATTCAATTTTCTGATGGAAATTTCTCCTAGAAAATAATGTTTCCATTTAATGATTTTAAAAGATGTAGAGTAAACCAAAATCTTTAAAATAGGTGGGATAAAAACAAAAATGTCCAAAAATGTTTAACCACATTTATGTTATTTCTATCATTTCAATACTTTCGAAAATATAGAAGATGTCACTTATAGGCTGAGAGAAATATGTAATGTCACACTTGCTTATAAAATGTTGAGAACATTCTTTAATAAATGTTTACCGAGTGACTACTATGTGAGAGGCACTGTGCCAGAGATAATGGTGGAACAAAAGACCAAAACAAGCAAAGATCCTGCTCTCATCATGCTTATATTTTGTGAGGAGAGATAATCAAAACAAAAAAAGGAAAAAAAAAGCAAGGGGAGAGGGGAGAAGGTGTAACATATATAGTTGTTAGAGTGTGATAAGTAATACAAAGAAAAACAAGGGACTCCATGTTGCTGGTTTCTCTTTCCTTGCAGGACATGAACAAGGGAGCTTTTAGCCACAGGTCGCCATCTTGGGACTGGTGGAAGGCTTACCATTTTAGAATGAAGCTAACACTAAGGAGGGAGCTGCTCAGAGATGGGGGAGCAGGGATTACCACCCAGCATCGGGAGCCCAACAATTCCTCTGGACTTCTAATTGTGTGAGATAGTATAGCTTTCATTTTCACTTAAACCATTTGAGTGAACGTGGTGTGTGATATGCAGTGGAAAAATCCTGGCAGGGATACTTTCTTATCTGTCATTTGTTGACTTCGGAGAGGGTTGAGATCACATAAATTGCAGATCCAGAGTTTAGAAATGAAACCTGACTATTCCTACCATCTTTTCTGGGAAAAATTGTGCCAAGAGATTATGAATGTAGGCCAGAAAATAGAGAATTTTCTATCTAGAAGTTCTGAGAAGATAATTTAGCTCCATCTTTCATTTTTAAGGAGAGACCAAAACCCAGCATAGAAATTTGGAAGCTCCATTTCCTAACTCTAACCTCTAATCCCACTGCTCTTTCACCATCTGTTCTAGACAAAAACAATGCTGGTGAGGCAGTTTTCAGATCATCTCGACCAAACCCCTCATTTTGTACATTAAAGCTTGAGATCCTGGGAAGTTAACCCCCTTGACAAAGGTCAGGGTTTATTGAAAGCAGATTTTGAACTCACCTCTCCTCATTCCTGATCCTGACTATACTTTCACAGGATGATTCTCTAGAGGCCCTACTATTGATTGCCTATCCAATTAGTGATTAAGATGCTTTTATAATTTTTCAAAATCTTTCTGGCTGAATTTACTGCTCTGTTGCTGTTATACACCTGTTGCTAAGGGCAATCTAAGGATATATGGGATTTTTTTTTTGAAAAATCCATTAGATTTTAAACTACAAAACCATAATCATAACTTGGTAGCTCTGTGAAAACAGGATGGAAATGCTTACCTTTTCCTTAGTAAAAGTTTTCAAGAATGTCAATCAATAGAAGATTGGTGATAGGATATAGTTCAGTATAAATTATGCTATCCTATACACATCACAGTAAAACACTTCATTATCTGAGGTAATGAAAACATACATATCTAATAAAAAGTTAGCACTGAGGGGTGCCTGTTACTTGCCATGTAAATATTCTCATTTACTATAACAACTCTTACGAGGAGGTTTGTTGGGAGTGAGTGCAAACAAATGACACCAGAAAAGAGAGCTAGCAGAAACTATCTCTGCTTGCCCATACACTGCACATGTGAAACTGGCATTCTATTTCCTGCTAGTTTTGAATTACCACTTCATTATGAGGGAAAAAATGGATTACAAAAGAGATTCAAATAAGGGACTTTCTCTATCCAGATTGGTTTCAGGCTATTGGATCCCATATGCAATGCCCTTACAAGGATTTTCCTCCCTCTAACCAGGAAGTAGACTTTGGCTTCCAGAACAGAAAGTTCCCAAGAGACTGCTCCTGGCACTCTTATGCATAGGGGAACTCCCTTTATTTCTAGGGAACTACACCTCTACTTCAAGCAGCCTCACCAGGAAGGTCTAAGGCCAAAGGACCCCCTGGCACCACCCTAGCACTGAGACCAGAGCCACAGGTAGCTTTTATACCCAGGATGCTTTTCATTCAAGAATATGACTAGATATGGTTTTTCCTAACAAACATCAAGCTTAAAATCCAAAGCTATACAAATACCTCTCATATATACAAAGTCAGCCTACTAAGATGGTGATAGTTCATTCCCAGAGGTTCAAGAAGATCATCATCAAATAACTCTCATGCAAAAAATAATCAAGTCGTGAATCATTTTTTTCTGATAAAGCTGCAAAATTAATCTAAAACTATCAAAATGAATACTTTTAAAATCGAAACTTGCATCTGTGTGTGATAGATACATATAACTTACTTGCATTAATGGTTTAATACATTAAACCACAAGTGTGTGCTTTTTGAAAGAAAAAAAGGACTGGGGCTAATGATTAATAGACCAAAATATTAGAGCTGAAAGAAAAATAGCATTATTTGATGTCAATTTTCAGTTTATATCAAATTCATACAACCTCTAACCAAAAAATCAGTAGATGTCATTCTTAGTGAAGAAGATATGAATGTAAGGAGCTATTACAGTTTCTCTCACCGACTTAAAATAAGCAAACTCAACAATTAACAGCAGAACAGTCTTTATAAGACAATAATAATAATACTGTGGTCCCAATAAAACCAGGTGGGAAAATCAATATCATTTTGCAAACCTTTCCAATAAAAGCAACATTAGTAATAAGGCTGTTCACGTGACAAAGCTGTACTACAGCTCTCAGCAAATTGCGTGACACCTCTTACCTAGTAGGATCGCACACCCAGTCCAACCTGAGACACTAGCGGAAGGATTAACAAGGTTTACAAAGAAGGATTTGGGGTCCTAATCATTATCTTCTGGCTACAAGAGTGCTTGGTGCTAGCCACTTGTTAACTATGACACCCAGTTTTACAACCAACACTGCCAACCGTGGGTGTGTGTATGTGGACGTGTGTGCATGTGCAGATGCACTGAAGTGTGTGTGTTCAACTGCCAGACTGTGCCCAACACAGTTTGGTTCTTCCAAGAGAAAGATGTCTCCTGTTTCAAAAGCCAGTTCTAGCAGCTGCTTTCTCCAATCTGTGCCGCTTGCTCCTAACCCCCTTCCTTGCTGCTTTCGTCTTCCTAAAGCTGTGTCACCAAATTACTTTTCTGGCCCAGACTCTCACTGCCTTCTTTTGCACAGCTGACTATTAAGTGAACATTTCTCACCTTAAGCTGGCTTCTTTAAAACCCTTCACAAAGCCTTCATATGAGTTGCACATAGCAGTAAATACTCGTGAGGCTCACGAGACAAAAGCAAGAAAATGAGGTCAGATGCTAATATTATTACCAAAATGTCAAATGATAGTTTTGTAGGATCAAAATGGCCTCTTGAGGGAGAAGACAAAATAAGAGGTTAAATTCGGATAGTACATAACTAAGAATTATCACTATGATAAGTTAATATAGGGTCACGAAGATTTGAATTTTAGGCTCTAGGCTCTGCTAGCTTGTGACCTTGCTTAGGTTCTTCCTCATCTATAACATGACAGTGTTAATATCTATATCACAAAGTTACTAGAAAGGTTACCTGAGGACATACGAAATACCTAGTGTCCCGCCCAGGACAGGGTGGGTGTGCCATAAAACTCTGTTTCCTCCTTTCTACAGCAAGTGTCTGGACCCACCAGGGATATAAGAAGTACCCTGTAGGGGTGCCTGAGTGGTTCAGTCGGTTAAGCATCTGACTCTTGACTTCAGCTCAGGTCATATTCTCACAGTTCATGAATTCAAGCCCTGTACCGGGCTCTGTGCTGACAGTGCAGAGCCTGCTTGATATTCCCTCTCTCCCTCTCTCTCTGCCCCTCCTCCACTAGCACACACACTCTCTCTCAAAATAAAAAAACTTTAAAATGTAAAATAAATAAAATAAGAAGTACCTTATATTAACCATATCTTCTAATCATGCCAGCTCCCTTAGCTTCTCTGGGGAAAGCCAAGAGCTGAGTATGTACAACGCAAACACCACCACTCAGCCAGCAACTTCATAGGCAGGTGCTACTGTTGGTGAAGTTTCCTAACAGAGGCAACTAAGCAACAGGTTGAGCCACTCTCAAAAATCTAGCAGTATTCTGTATTGCTTCTATTTTTAAATCATAGGCCTTATTTTTTAGAGTAGTTTTAGGTTTATGGAAAAATTGAGCAGAAAGTCCAAAGGGTTCCTATATACTCCTTCTTCTCTCCTGACTTCCCAGAGTTTCTCCTGTTAACACTGTGCATTGGTAGTGTGCTACATTGGTTGAGACTGCTAGATTACTATAATCATTATTGTTAATTAAGGGCCATAGATCACATTCACTCTTTATGTTATACATGTTATGGGTTCTGACAAATGTGTCCACTATTACATTATCACACAGATTAGTAGTATCACTACTCTAATAATCCCGTGACTTTTATTTTTTTTAAGTTTATTTATTTATTTTTGAGAGAAAGAGGGTGACAGAGCATGGGGAAGGGGCAGAGAGAGGGAGAGAGAGAACCCCGAGCAGGCTCCAAGTGTGGGTCCTGACACAGGGCTTGATCTTACGAACCATGAGATCATGACCTGAGCCAAGATCAAGAGTCAGATGCTTAACTGACTGAGCCACACCAGCATCCCTTTTATATTTTAAATAGGAATAATGTGTTTTACTGTGATTATGAAAGTAAAAAACAGTCATTGCCAATAAAAATCTTTTGAAACAATTTCAAAAGGTAAAAAACAAACATATCTGTCATAACCCCAGCTGGCAGACACTCACAATTTGTTGCCTTTCCTTCTTTTTTTTTCTATACATATGCCAATATATCACCGTATATGTATGTATCAACATAAATGTGTGTGTGTGTGTGTGTGTGTGTGCTGTCTTGTATCTTACTCATTGGCATTTTCATTTAAACAGACATAGGGTCAATGAAAAAGTAAAGAAAAATCCCTCAGAATTTCCACAAATGCAGTATTGTTTAAACTTCTCAATGTAGTCCAGCCATAGCTCCTCAGTATATGAGAATCCATTGGTTGAGGGATCTGACTCAGTATGGATTCATACAACTCTTCAGAGCTTCTGCATTGCTCTACATGAATTTAGGTTACAAATGTGCCCGTATGTTTCCATTCCCCACCCACTAGCCCTGCCCTAGCAATGTGAGGGGTGAGAAAGACCACAGTTAAGAGACCTGCTCTTTCTGCCTTCCTAAGTCTCAAAATATCAAAAGGGATTTTATGAATAATGTTAGGAGAATATCCCATTCTGGTTGTTCTGTTGGATACTTTTGGCAGATCACTATCGAGCTTTAAAGAAAATTAAAAGCTTTCTTATATTTTTATTTTTAAGCATCATGAACTTTCCAAACTTTATGGTTCAAATTTTAGGTAAGACTTGAGCTCCAGTCATCCCATCATTCTTGAAAATCCTTCTGCCAGTGTCTCCAGTGGGAATAACTGCACTGCTATCTTTTTCAGTCATTTAAAATACAAGGAGGCTTTGAAAGGAAGATTGGGAGGTGCTGGGCCAGAAAAGATAGGAGAAAAGAACATCTTGGCTTGAAAGGCTGATAGCTTCCGGTGACAGTGACAAGGTAATAAGACAGCCAGTCCCACTTAGAAGGAAAACAGACATAGCACATCTTCGGAAGCAAGTTATTTCCAGCCTTTCATCCATCCATCCCTAAGTTCAAATGATAGTCAGCTTAACTCTCACCCTTCATTCTTTTTATTTCAAGATGTCTGTAAATTTTGTTTGTACTGAACTGAATGTCCCAGCAAGCAAACCTGTGTGACAGTACAGAAAGGAAGGATGAACAATCATTATCACACAAAGAAACAATTTCAAAAAGAATAAAATTCAATATTCACAAGCATTCAGTAACACATTCCACTTTGATTCTCAATGAAAGCTGTACATAAAACTCTATTCCCAGTAATTATATTTCACTAAAAACAATGATTTATCCTAGATGAGTAAAGGTAAGCACAAAGTTCAGTGATGCTATCAGGAAGAAGTCTGAAAAATGACCAGAAAATACAAGTATTTGTTTCTTACGCGCAATAGGTGCTTTCTATAAGACTTTTGTAAGATTCCTGAGGTACAAATGCTCCATTCATTTCTGGATCTTGAAAAACACATCATAGTAAGTAGAGACCATTTCTCCTATACCACAGAGAAAGGAACAGATGGGATAGGAGGCAATAAGCAAATGGGCTTTCCTGCTTACAACCTTTGCTACCAGAAAGCTACTTCCTATGAATTCCACCACACTGAAACAACAAAGACAGTTCACTATGGCTAATGAACTTCTTTGCAGGGAGGCAGAGTTAGAACTCTGGAGATGAAGCCACGGTCTCCATTTGACATTATAAGCTATGCAACCTTCAGTAAATCAATTAACTTCTGACACTCGATTCAATTCCTAAACTCTTAAATGAATGAATGAGACGAAATATCAACCTTTTTTCACCCAAATTTTCCACCAACTTTCTTATTTGATCACCAAGCTATCTGCCACAGTCAAGAAAATTAGGATCAGTGGATGTTCTAGAATTTGTGTTGTGGAAACAACAGGCATACTATGTACGCTCTTTCAAATAACACATGTTTTCCCTTACCTATCACACTTCTGATATGCAACCTATTTACAGGTTTGAAAATCACTCCAATGTTTACTTATTTTGAGAGAGAGAGAGAGAAAGAGAGAGAGAGAGAGACAAGTGTGAGTAGGGGAGGGGTAGAGAGAGAGAAAGACACAGAATCCGAAGCAGGCTCCAGGCTCTGAGCTGACAGCACAGAGCCGACACGGTGCTCGAACCCATGAACCAGGAGATCATGACCTGAGCCAAAGTCGGACACTTAACCAAATGAGCCACCCAGGCACCCCCTTAAAAATCACTCTAATAAAAGATATTCAATATGCCTTCTGACACTCATGTTTTGAGAATTTGTAAATATAAGGTTCTTTCTACAAAACCCAAGCACCTCAGGCCAGAGACATGTGGTGTCTACACATCCCTGTGAATCTGTCTGTCCCACTGCCCTGACTAGGACAAAGCAGAGTCCAGTAGGAAAATCCAAAGAAAGCCAGGCTCTCTGGGCTTCTAAATTCATCTGTGATATTCTGGCCATGCTCTTTTGGGTCCAATATGCGTTTCTTCCATACAGAAATAACATCCAGGTTCTGAATATAAAACCAGAAGGCAACAAAAAAGATAGAAGCTTTTATGGGACAGTGGCAGTTGGTCCACCTCCATTTCCTGCTGTGTAATCTGTGATGGCTCTGGTATCAGGTTCTAACATACTAAGGTTATCATTCTGCATTTTAGGATTTTATTTCATTTGCAAATATTACTTACAAAATATACTTGCAGAAGCATACCACATCTTAAAACAAACTCTCCATGGCATAGAAATTTCTTTCACATGAACCTTGTACTTGATCACAGTGCCGAAGAATAATCATTGCTCTATATTCCACAGAAGGGAAGAAAAATGGCTCAGTTGTTTCATTAAGCTCAAGAACAGAATCTTAATCTGGGGACCACAAGAAAACACCAGGTGTTCCAGAAAACCCTGATGCCAATTCATTTTGTATTTGCCTGATGAGAGATGGTTGATTGCTTATCTCAGATTTTGAAAGTCTATAATCTAAAAGAGGTGACGATTGTACCTGCTGTTCATGGCTGGAGAAACACTACACACACACACACACACACACACACACACACACACACAGAGAGTATTATACTAGTACTGTATTACTGTATGTGACCTAGTAAGAGATGGAAAAGAGGCAAGAGGAGATAAGGAAAGTAAGTAGTAATAGTAGAAGTACTTGTGAAATAGTAGGATTACCTCCCATTTATACAGCACTTGACTGTTAACAAACTTTTGACTTTCATTTTCATTGTCTTGTACAGAGTCTTTCTTTCACACAGTAGGTGCATTTGTATTCACTGTCTCTGTCATCCACTGCTCTTGTCAAAGGCAGACTCAATCACCTCTCCTTTGACTTCCAGCAATGATCTTTTCTCTCTCACAATTTTCACTTGCTATCCTTTTTTTAAAGTTTATTTATTTATTTTGAGACACAGCACAAGCAGGGAAAGGGCAGAGACAGAGAAGTAGACAGAGAGAATCCCAAGCAGGCTCTCCACTGTCAGCACAGAGCCTGATGTGGAGCTCAAACTTACGAACCATGAGATGATGACCTGAGCCAAAAATCAAGAGTGGGACGCTTAACCGACTGAGCCACCGGGGTGCTCCACACTTGCTCTCTTTCTACCAGATCACTGCCATGACACACATCCTAACATCATTTAAAAGGTTCTTCCTTGGCTTCAGGTTCTCCACTCCCACCTGCCACTCTTAACAACCACAAACAAGTGGTTACTCTTCAGAGAGATGCCGATCCTTGCTGATTCCTCTGATCATCTTTTGCTTGGTCCACAACCTATTCTAACTTGGGTTCCATCTCTTTTATTACCTCTAGTCAATTTCTGACTCTATAAAAACGCTTGACAAATTTGACTATTCTCTCCTTCAATATCTCTATTCTCTTTTTTATCTCTTGTTAACCTAACACTCTCCTCGGTCACCTTTGCTGCCTCTTCCTCTGACTCCTCCTGCTTCTTCTCTTCTTCCTCCTATTCTGATGTCTAAACACTGGGATCCATCCTGGGCCATCCTTTCTGGTTACATTCAATCCTTGAATGATATCATCTATTTCTGTGGTTTTAAAGACCAGCAATTCCGGTTTTTCCCTCTGGCTTGTGTGTCTCCTTGATAACCAGCAGCCTTATAAATTCAACTGCCAACTAGACATCTCAACTGAGATGACTGAAGAATCCTGGATTTCCCCCAGATCTGCCCCCCAAACCTGTTATTCCCACAGTTAAATGCTATACAAACAAAACCTAGGAGCTGGCCTTGATTCCTATTTTACTCTTATCTGCTGAATCAATCTAGCAGTAAGGCACATTAGTGGTACCACAAAAATATATTCAGACTCCATTCTTTCTTTCCTATCTCCATACTATCACCTTAGCAACACCTTTCTCTCAGGTCTGCTAAAAATAAAAATGCAAAGTAATCCTTTAAAACTTAAATCAAGTTATATCATTCCCTTACAAATAAGCAAACAAACCCTTTAATTTCTTCTCATTTAACCAATGGCTTCCCATTGCACTCATATAAAATCACAACTTTTGACACACAAGGTCCTACTTGACCTAACTTCTCCCTCTGCCTCAGGCTCTACACCTCAACCTCCAGCCTCACTTGTTTTTTATCAATCTTCAAAAAAGTCAATCTCCACATTAGATATATTCCCATTGTTTCAACAAAACAAATCTATGTGATAATCCTAGCTTTGTTCTCAAAGAACACCTATTTGTATTGTTGATTAAAATCTTTTTCAAAGTAATTTCCAGGAAGATATATTAATTATATATGATAAGGGACAGAAACTAGAGATATAATTTCCTCTAACTGATTCAACCTTATTTTCAAATCATTTACTTATTCAAGTCCTTACAATAAAGTTTCAGAAAGCCATTCATCATTTTGACCATAAGACTATAAGATGACAACCATCAAGAGCTTATAATGATCCAGTCACCACCAAAGTCACTGCCTGAATAGTCTTGTACGGAGGCAATTGGGCAAGTTGGTCTAAATGTTTTTTGGTTTTTTAAATGTTTATTTATTTTGAGAGAGACAGAGAGAGAACGAGCAGGAAAGGGGCAGAGAGAGAATCCCACACAGGCTCCACACTGTCATTGCAGAGCCCAACTCAGGGCTTGATCTCACAAGTTGTGAGATCAGGACTTGAGCCAAAATCAAGAGTCAGACATTCAACCAACTGAGCCACACAGGTGCCCCTGGTCAAATGGTTTTAAATTGTTGTTAAGATCATGACAACTATTATGCAATATCCAAAGTTTACATTCTTAAAGGAATTTGAAAGAAGATGCAACCCAAATGTATAAAAGGTATACAGTTTTTGTTTATTTCCACAACAAAAACATATTTAACCAAAATGGCTGGATCTATTTTTATGTCTTTCTAGGAAAATCTTACCAGCTTGGGGCGGGCGGGGGGGGAGATATTAATACACAAAACGATACTTAATATTATATATGCTTTGAAGCCATTCTAATGATATACTAAAATACATCTTGCTACCTTACTGTCATACTATCTGATACTTTCCCATCCAAACTCCCTGACCCAAGCAGAAATCAAGCACAACAAACCCCCATGCTATCCTAACTAGACTCCTCTCCACTCACATCAACCAAATAAACAAAAAATCAACTCCGTCATATTGTCTAATTGTGCCATTCATATTCACATTCATATTCTAACTAGACACATGCATCTTAAAGGCAGAGACTATGCCTTATAATTCCTGTTGGAGTCTCGTAAGTGGTTGCAAATATCAAAACAAAAATATGAGATCCCTGTATCTAAGGATCAAAGATTCTGATTCAGCATACCTGGCATGTGCCCCAGAATCTGTGGAATCATGCTCCCAATGCTACTCAAGGGATTTCACGTCCGCAAGGTTTGAGAATCATGGCCGAGAGCCCTTACATGGTATTCGTATCATAGTCATTGTTGGACTACTGGTTTCACAAATTTTAGAAATGTAGTTTCCAATATCAATCCACAAATAATGGGAAGCATGGACCTTGGTAGAACATGAATAAGATCTGAAATAAAATAAGCCCGTAAAATAGTAAGTGGCAGATCAGAAGCTATACCCAGGCCTGGTAATGCTGAATCCCACAGTCTCACTACTCTGCTACTCCTAAGGGCAGAGTCAAGAGCTAAGCGCTGACACGGTGGATGACAAGGTGAAGGCTGGAGGTGTGGGAAGCAGATGGCTACAAGCGTGAGAAGAACTGCGCAGGCATCACTGACAGCTCTAGAAACATCCTCGAAGTCCTAGCCCGTGTGACCTTTCTCATCTCTGCTCATCCACCCTAGGGACAGTAACCCATAACCCTGAGTGCCTTTCTCTAAATGAACTTCTTCAAAGTCTTTTATATAAGCTCCTCTTCACAACCTATGTTCTGAAGCTAAAGTATTTTTATTAAACCTGACCTCAGGCCTATATAACTGCTTAAGATAAAGTTGGGAAAATATTTTCTATACTGTATGGCACTCTTCAAACCTAAGGGCTTATTTTATCCGTAATGATACTTCAATATTTAGCATCATATTCTTTTTTTATTCCATCCTGGATATTTTAAAAATTCAAACTGACTTAAGGGATTTTCAGGTATGTTTTTTTAAACATTCTTATCTTCTTTTAAATACTGGGTGTTTTACTATAAATCATTCTGTAATATCAAATGGCTTAAAAGAAAAAACTTTAAATGGCAACGTCTAATGTAAATTCCATGCTAAAGATGACAGGTTACTTTAGCAACCCTAAGTCTGCAAATAATTTCAAGCATTCCATTCTATTCCTAGCTTTGTGTTTATATTACTAACTTTACTTCTGGTTTTATATAATATATGTGGGACATGAAGAAAACTAAATCAGTGAAGGGCCCAATGACAGTGTGTTAATCAGACCCTCTCATGGATAACTTACAGTAGACTCCCTTGGCCACTTCCTCACCGAAGAGGGGTACAAACAGCTGGGAAGTGAGGAGGAGGGTTACTGTGAGTAAGTAAGACAAGGTCAAGGGAATCTAAATGAATCTAAAAGAATTAAAATGCCTCAGAGACTTAAGCCTCCATCAGACCATCATTCATTCATTAAGTATTTACTAAGCACTTGCTAAGGGTCAAACACTGGGGATGCAGCTGTAAACTAGGCAAGCAAAGCCCTGGTTTTACAGGGCTTTCATCCTAATGAGGAAGGAATTCATTCATTTATTCACTCATTCATTCATTCAGCAAGTATGTTTTATTGTAAGTGTTACTGAACACTTACTAGAGCTAGGACTATTTAATAGGTGCTGGGCTACAGTAAAGAGCTTGTAACAATTAAGAAATATACAGGACAACGCCAGCTCTTGGTAAGGACTATGAAAAAAATTAATCAGCAAAAGACCACAGAGTGACAGGAACTAGGGTAGAGTGTGTGTGTTAGGAGTAAGAGGAAGAGACAGAGGAGTTTAAATTTGAAAAGGTGATCAGAGGTACTCTCTGAATATGTCTCTGAGCTGCAGCAAGCGGCCAAATAAGTCCAAAGATCCTAAGGTGGAAACTATATGTGTGCTATGTGGTGAAGGAACACAAGGAGGTCAGTCTAGTTAAGGACGCAGAGCAGATATGAGGTTGGAAAGAAGCCAGCGTCTAGAACATATAGGTAAAAATCTTTATTTCAATCTATTACCATTAAAACCACTGGACGGTTGATAGTGGTATAATAACTATCTAATTTATATTTTAAAACAATGCCAACTGCTGTACAGGAAATAACTATGGGTGGGGGTGGGATTTACTGTGGAAGAAAAGAAAAATCAAGAGGCTATTTATTTAATAGTAAATTCCAAGCTGGAGAGATAATGGTAGCCAAGAACATGGTGAGAAATTGTTAGATCCAGCTCTCTTCTACAGGTGGAGCCAACAGAATTTATTGATGGACTAGATGTGGGAGGCTGAGAAAAAGAGGCAAGTCAATCCTAATAACCTAATCTAAAAACTGTACTTCATAATGAATCTTTTATAAAAAGCACAGTTGTATTTGAAACTCACTCTGCCACTTACAGGACAATATATTTGTATCCGATATAAATGTCACATGAAACCTCAACTATCTGACTTCTAAACGGACACTAGTTCTTCACCTTTTCTTAATAAGTTTGATTCATGATCACTGTTCCCTCAGTGCGTCATTCAACAAACAGATGAGTATCTCTATGAGAGATAGCTGGAAACTCAGTCAACATAGCTATCATGAGCAAGGTGTCATTGTTGTGACTAGAGACAGATGGAGGTGTGAGAGACAGAGGAATTAAAGTAGAATTAGATTAAAACAGCTTTAAGAGTTCTGACCTAACAAGACAGGAAAAATGAAAAGAATACAGAATCCCATGATAAGGTGAAGAGAAATTTGAAGGAAATTTAGGGGCCTCCTATTTTTAAGACTAGAGATTCAAGTGAGATAAAAGAATTACTTAAGGGCAGAGCCCTGAAATCCTTCAGTTGTGATACGGACTATATAAAATGGTGCAGCAGGTCCCTGAGAGGCTGGAGGAGAGTGCCCCTGGATGTCCATCTGGCAGCCCTCCATCAGATCTCTGGCCAGTAAGTTACTTGATTTGCTTTACATAACAAGCCTGCTTTTCCTGGGATGATAATTCTAAATTGCTCTAGGTGATAAGAACTCTAGGAATGGTTAGTTTTAAATAGAGACATAATGATCAAATCAAATCCTCTGATGATATTAAGTTTAGGAATCAATGTGTAATCAATTGGACAAAGTTTGATATTTAGTTGATAGAGTTTTATTATGTTTAAGATAGTTTGATATATTAATAAACTATGCTTGTAATTTAAATTTAATTTATTTCAAATTTATGATTTTAAATTGAAAAGTATAAGAGTTTTTACTATACTATCACCTACATCAGAATTCTTAAGATGAACTGTATTTATAAATGTGGTTTTATTAGGTTTACAGGAATAATTTAAGTACTTAGAGCTAAGTTCTAGTTGGTAGATGACGCCAAGCGAATTTCTAAGTTTTTAATTTTTTTTAATGTTTATTTAATTTTGAGAGACAGAACATGAGTGAGGGAGGAACAGAGAGAGAGGGAGACAGAATCTGAAGCAGGCTCCAGGCTCTGAGCTGTCTGCACAGAGCCCAATGCGGGGCTCGAACCCACAGACCGCGAGATCATGACCTGAGCCAAAGTCGGTCGCCCAACCAACTGAGCCACCCAGGCACCCCAGCTTATTTATTTTTGAGAGAGAGTGAGTGACCCAGGGAGGGGTAGAGAGAGAGAGAGAGCAAGACACAGAATCTGAAGCAGATTCCAGGCTCTGAGTTGTCAGCACAGAGCCTGACGCGGGGCTCGAACTCGTGAACTGTGAGATCATGACCTGAGCCGAAGTCGGACACTTAACCGACTGAGCCACCCAGGTGCCCCTGAATTTCTAAAAAGAAGTAAATATAGTAGATTTATAAATTCAGTTTAAAAGTATTTATTGGAATTTAATTAACTAGACCTGTAATTGGGACTGATTAAGTCTGTGTATTGTTACTCCTCTCAATTGTTTTGAACTGTAACCAAGCAGAAAAACATCCTTCCAGCTGCTCCCTATGGACTATTTACCCACTGGCAAGAGACAGGCTGGCATTTGCAAACTTCTGCTGGACACAGTAGGAAAGAAATATTTGTCAACTCAAAATGTGTCTCTTTGGCTGGTAGATTACTTTAGGCTGATTATTTTTAAGAAACAAAAGGCTCAGGGACAACCTTTGACCCTCCCCCAACTGTGTAAAAGAATTTAGAGAGAAGATCTGCCCCAGGAAGGGAGTATCACATAGGTAACTACAGGTAAGTACAGTACCTACAGAACTAGGTGTGGTAAACAGGGAGAAACTTACCAAAGTCCGTGTGTTAAAATTCTTCTCTGTGTCCTATTGTTTCTGTATGGCCCAGAAAACATTTGTTTACCAAACTTTTACTCTTTTTCATCCTCCTGTGAATTGTTTTCTTTCCCTTAGAAATCCCAGACCCCTGCCCCCTTCTCCCATGTGGATGGCATAAAAGGCTCAATTGCCTGACTGCCAGTGGGCCTCACATTCTTATGAAGCCCCCATACATATATAATTAAATTTTATTTTCTCCTGCTAATCTGTCTCAAGTCAATTTAAAATATTTTTTAATGTTTATTATTTTTTTTTGAGAGATAGAGACAATGTGAGTGGGGGAGGGGTAGAGAGAGCCGTAGACAGAATCCGAAGCTGACTTCAGGTTCTGAGCTGTCAGCACAGAGCCCAACATGGGGCTCAAACCCATGAACCATGAGATCATGACCTGAGCCAAAGTTGAATATTTAACCAACTGAGCCACCCAGGCGTCCTATGTCTCAAGTCAATTTAATTCTTACACCAGCCAAAACAATCTTGAAGGGCAGAATAAAATTTTTCCTCACCAACAATCCATACTTTAAACTGTGAATAGTCAATCTTCCCCACTCCCAACCTCACACCTCTTACCTCCATAGGAATGACGAGTTTATCTTGACCCTCATCAATATATTCAGGATCTACTTACTCTCTAGGTAAAAAGAACTCAAGTACCCAAAGGAACTGAAAACTTTTATCCTCACAAAATCCTGCCCAAGAATGTTTAGGGTAGCTTTATTCAAAGTTGCTAGGAGTTGGATGCAAATAAAATGTCCTTCAGTAGGTGAATGGATAACTGTGTCACATCCATACGATGGAATATTACTCAGGAATGGAATATTACTCAAAATGAAATGAGCTATCAAGACTTGAAAAGACCTGGAGGGTCCTTAAATGCATACTAGCAAGAGAAAGAAGCCACTCTGAAAAGGCTAAATACTCTCTAGTTCCGATTAATCAACATTCTTGAAAAGGCAAACTCTACAGAAAGCAAAAGATCGTCACTGCCAGGGGTTGGGACAGGGAGTAAGTGGCCTGGAAGGATGAACAGGTGAAGAACAGGGGAATTTTAGGGCAGCAAAACTGTTGTCTGTGAGACTGTAATGGGTACGTGTCCTTATATATTCGGCAAAACCCATAAAACTGTGCAACATAGAGCAAACCCTAAAGTAAGCTATGGACTTAATAATAATGCGTCAAGGAGTGTTTGGGTGGCTCAGTTGGTTAAGTGTCTGACTTGATTTCAGCTCAGGTCATGATCTCACAGTTCATGAGTTTGAGCCCCATGTCAGACTCTGTGCTGATGGTGCAGAGCCTGCTTGGGATTTTCTGTCTTCCTCTTTCTCTGCCCCTTCCCCTGCTCCTGTGTGTTCTCTCTCCTCTCTCCTCTCTCTCTCTCTCTCTCTCCCTCAAAATAAATAAACATTAAAAAATAATAATGTATCAATATTCATTCACCAATTGGAACAAATTTGGTTCCCAGGGGAGGAGGGGTATACAGGAACACTGCTCTTTCTCTATTCATGTTTTCTGTAGACCTAAAAATACAAAGTATGTTAATTTCTTTTTTTTTAAATACACAACCTAGTATTCCAGCTTGGAAAAAAAGAAATTTTAGAAAGAATGCATAATTTTAAAATTAGAAATTAGCCCTTTGGTTTTAAACCTCCCCAACCTTGCCTTCTGACTAGAACTAGCATCTCCACAGAGATGGCCAACAGTGCCAGGAATACTGAGCTTATGGAAAGGATATGAAGAAATCAATGCTTCATTCAAGAATTCAACCAAAGTAGTGGACTAACAGCCTACAAAGCTTTTTGGTTGTTAAATTACAGCATTTAAGAGTGTCCCTCTAAATTTCTAGAGGTTAAACTCAGACATTTACATACAATGAACTCCAAGAACCGGAATTAATTGGCATCCTTGCTCAACATCTCTGGAAACCATTCTCCAAGATAGCTATGACTGCACAGGCAATTTCTTGAAATGTCTATCTAAATAACTAATCAAGTCTTTAACTGAAAAGATAAAACTGCTAAGAGTTTTGACTAACAAAAGCATAACTATCACACTCTGTATGATTTTTATGTTAATCTACCCTCAAAGGGTCCTTTCCAAAATGTGAATATTAAAATTTTTAAACAATGATAAATAAATTTATGATATAGAAATTTTGTCAAACAAAATTAGTCCTATTAGTAAAACAGCTTATTAAAAATATTCACAGTTACTTATAAAGTCTCTAAAACTAACAGTTCATACTATCTGTAAAATTCTGTTAGTAAGAAATATATTTGCTATGATTTCCATATCAGGCTATCTCTAGAAAATAGTCACTTCCAAGATCTCAGTTTGTATACCCGTGTCTCTACGACTAATACCACAGCAAAAAAAGTCAAGGGCAACAACTACTGTAAGCATGAAATAAATGTTTTCTAGCTCTGAAGAAGTCCCTCTAATAGTAGTTGAATTTAATTTTTAGAAATAATTATACTACGGTTTTAGTGGTATTCATAAGGCATTTTACTTAAAGAGATGATTTGTGAAGAACTAAACAGTGCCATTATCTCTCATCTATATAAAAATTTTCCTGGAGGGCCCCAGGGGCCTTTTATGAACCTCAGTTGCTAAATTAGAGGCATCCTCCATTAAATTAGCAAACTCCGGCCCAAGTCGGATGCATGCTTACATAGAAACACAATCACAGACCCACAGCTGGCTGCATTTCAGTCTGTGAATTGGAGCACAAAGTATGGGAGTACAGTCTCTATCTCCTGGCTACACTGTGAAACTCAAGTCACTTTAGCTGAGTACATAAACTTCAGTTATGTACATAATCCCATTCTTTATGAATAGGCTTCAAGTAATTCAGATGTTAATTTGGCCATGAGTCCTGAATTGAAGCCAAAATTCCAACAGCATAGGCTGTACAACTAAAGGTAACCTTTCATGATTTCCTGAGGAGAATTTAATTGCTTGTTTGAGCCAAGAAGGGCATAAACTGCAAATCTACCAAAACAACTTAATCAGCAAATATCTGAAACACTGCCAGCAAGAGCATTTCCATCCTTGTGGCCATCTGACGCAATGCGATCGCTGGCTTTTTTTACTACAATTTTAAACTATTATTGTTACTATATATATTATTATATCATCATCACCATTATCATTATTATTGTCATCATCAAGTCTATTACTTATGCTATTAACAAAAATAACTTACTTTGTACCACTTTTCAATTTCATAAACCCCAGAGATGATTACAATAGCCCTAGAGCAAAATAACAAAGTACGTACTTTCTTTATCCTCTTTAAAGGTACTCTAAGAAATGAATGCCCAGCTTTGTTAAGTAACCTGTCCACAGACACACAGCAGTTAACAAGAGGCAAGGGCTTGAAACCAGTTCATTCCACTCCATACCCACATTCTCTCCACTACCACATGCTACCCTTCATTAGTTATTGTTCTGTTGGGATTTAAGAGAACAAAGGTAGAATTACTGATTGCCCGAATGACTCACAGGTACCCTGAGAGCAACTGTTTCCAAAACAATTTGGTACTATCCTGTATGAACACTGTGTTCACTCTTGGGACAATTGGGATGGCTACGAGGGTTTAAGACACAGGCCTCACTCCTCCACTAATTGTGTGGTTGTGGGTAGGCTGTGACCCTTCCTGAAAGCTTTGGTTTTTCTCACCTCGCAAATGGAGATAATGCCAGTTATACCACCCAGGGTAGTTGTGTAGGCTAGCTGAGATAATACATACAAAGCTAGAAGTCAAGTGTCCAGCTCAGAATCTATGCAGAACCAACACTGTCATCATTATGATTGATTTTCCAGAACTCAGCCTAGGCATATCTTCCTCTGTGAACATAAGCCTTCCCTGACAAAGCTCATCTCACAAGAATCTTCATTTACTTTGGACTCTCCATGTATTTATGAAAGTTTTATAAAACTTGCTAATATATGGCCACAAAATTGTTTAGTTTTTTCACAAAATTTTGTGTCATTATTCAAAGAGGAAGGATTTCTTCCTTCTATTTATTTTTATCTCCCAGCAGACAGGAGGTGCTTAGTATGTGATACCTTTATTGAAATACTGTGCATTCAAGAAAACAGGGTGGAAATGTGTGTCCTCTCTGTTCCAATCCCACATCATCACAGCCTTTAAACAAACACTTACTAGATCTGGATTTCTACAATCATTATGTCTAGTCCTCCCAAGAATCTTGCACATGAAGACAGCATTCTTATCACCCTTTCAGAGAAAGCTTAAACAATTTGCCCACGTTCCCACACTTACTAAGTTCCAGAATCCAGACCTGAGACAGGTTTGGCTGATCCAAACCTACTCTTTCGCTCTATGCCTTGCTACCTGCACTCTCCTGGTTTTCCTTTCCAATTCTATTACATTAACTTATGCCACCAAAGGAAAAGTAAGAAAGTCCAAAAGAGTCTCTTTCCTCTGCTGCTGGAAGCCTTTGTACCATGAAAAAGTGCATCCAAGTTGAATGATAAAGCCAAAAAAAAAAAAAAAAAAACCCAAATGATAATAGTTTCCTCTACTTTAAACTTCCCTTCCCAGATATTTTGAAGAGTTCAGTGGGAGATGCCTTTTCAAAAGATTACTATTCTATCTAGAACACATATGGAAAATTATGATCAACTATCCTCTTGGGAAGATAAAACAAAAGTAAAGACATTTCCTTTGGGGTAGGAGGAATTAATAAGACATCAGGAAAAATAATATGATAACTAGGCTCTATTAAAAAGAAAAATTCAAGACTTCAAACAGAAGGTTTTTTATTACTAATGTACAAGGATGTCCAATAGCAGACGGATGGGTTCAATGACTTCACACTCTTCCTCGGAGCCACCATGATGAGGGTGAACAAAGAGGCCTATGTTTATGACTCCCCTCTTTCTATTACCTCTAAATCAGTACTTCTGGAAAGAGTGATATATGCCCCTGTCCACAGAAGACCTTTTAAAGTGATCCACTTGGCCAAGAAGAGAGTTAGGTTTTAAAAACTTTATCAGAAAACATAACATACATATAAATAAGTACCAATAATATGTCCAGGGCTTACATCCATGTAACCAGCACCAGATCAAGAAATGAAGAATTCCTAGAATTCCAGAAATTTCCTCAGGTGCTCTTCTAAAGACGATTCCTCCCAGGAGTTAGCACTATCCTGATTATAACACCATAGAACAGTATTGCTGAGTTTTATAACAATTATTACATGCTTTTTTGTGTCTGCCTCTTTTCGGCCAACATTATTCCTTTATATGCAAACGTTATTCGTTCACTGATACAGGTATGTTTTGAAGGGAAGAACTGGCCAGAAGGGTGCTCAATGGTGTTGCCCAGGGGAGGCTGTTCTGTGGGTAAAGGAAGAAATGTAGCTGAGGGAAGAAGGAAGGAAGCATTGTATTCAGGTCTCAGGACTGGAAGAAAATTCCTAAAGGGAAATTAGAATCACAGGGAAGGAACGCCAGGCTACACTAGTCCCAGCACAATGTAAGGGAGTGAACTGGGAGAAGAGGGTAAGGAAACTGATATGAATTCATAATTTTACTTCAAGTCATCCATGCAGGAGCCACACAAACCCGCACAAACATGTAACTCTGAAACTCAGAAAATGTCATCCTTTGAGCGTATATACAATCTTTCCAAGAAACTCCCTCAAATCCTCCATCTGATCTCATCACTCTTAATATTAGTTTTTTGTTTTGTTTTGTTCTGTTTTGTTTTGTTTGTTTTTAGGTTTTTTGGTTTTGGAACTTTTTGTCTGTGCTGCTTACAAAAACAACTGGGAAATAAAACAGCCACTCAATGAGCCTCTAATATAAGACTTGCATTCTATTAGATTCTGTCAAGTATACCGAAGAAATCAAAAAGAAGTCTCGGGGCACCTGGGTGGCTCAGTCGGTTGAGTGTCCGACTTCGGCTCAGGTCATGATCTCACAGTTCACAAGTTCGAGCCCCATATCAGGCTCTGTGCAGACAGCTCAGAGCCTGGAGCCTGCTTCAGATTCTGTGTCTCCCTCTCTCTCTGCCCTTCCCCCACTCATGTTCTGTCTCTCTCTGTCTCAAAAATAAATAAACATTAAAAAAAAAAAAGAAGTCTCATCACCTTCCAAAATAATTAATGTTAAAGACATGAATAGCACCCCCACACAAAGCTAATGAAGAAATATAAGAAGTGCACGATGAAGTACAGAGTAGTACAGATAGTACTAAATAAGCAGGATGCATAAACTGAGTTTAAAAGCAGAACAGAAGACCTAGAGGAGAGGGATATGGCAGGCAGAGGACCCCAGAAGAACAGGCCTGAAGGAAGATGTGGAATAGACAGTGGGTAGACAGGAATGTCCAGGTGGCTACAGAGCAGACTTCACTGGCAGGGCCACACTGAGGGGAACCCTTTCTAAACTGGAGGGTAGGGAAGCAAGATGGCGAGAAACTACGTTTAGTAACAGGTAGAGTGAGGCCACAAAATGGATCATGGAGGGGCCATCAAAGTCAGGCAGACACATTTACCTCAAGGAAACAGCCAGTAAAGGAAGCACTTCAGGTTCCTAGAGGAAAATGAAACACTCAGTGTGACCACAGTGCACCCAGTGGGGCTCACAGCCCTGTCAGTACCAGTGCGCCCATCCCTCAGCTGCCGCTACTGCCGTTGTGTCCTTTGTTGGGAAGAGTCTTTAGCTGCAGGAACTGCCTACCCCCCAGTTCATGCCTCTTCTCAGCGGGTAACTTGCTCAGAGGCAGGCATTTGAGAAGGTAGAAAGAAAGACATTAACATGGTGGTTGCAGACCAAAAGACAGCCACACAGGAGGTGAAACTGGAGGGCCTTAGAAGTGGAACACATCAGGGGCTCCCTAGAAGAGTCAAGGGGTTTTAAGGGTCTGGCCCTTTTTCTTGATTTGCCACAACGCTGGAGGCCCATCTCAACTCTGGAGCACTCTGTAGGCTCAGCTGAGGCTTCTGGTACAATTTCCCTGCAGTCAACTTCTCTCTCTACCCAACTGTGTGTTCCTCACATCCTTGCAGGTTTATCTCCTGAAGCATGCCCCCATTAACATGCATGCAACTCTGCCTCTGAGTCTGTTTCCAGGGACCCGTGGTTAAGGAAGACTAATCCAGCCGCACAATGTAAGAAACACTGAAAAGAGAGAATATGAATCAGAGGGCCCTAGAAAGGAAATTATTTTGGGACTTTCACTACTTTTTATCTAGATAAAAACAGCAATGAAGATGAAAAAGAAGGGGATGAAAATCATGGCCATTTTGGTGAACACTATACAGATTACTTAGGAAGAGAGAGAGGAGCCTAACATAGCATGACCCTAGTGGAAACAGCCTGATTTCTTTCAGGCAATGAAATCAATGCTAACCGTGAATGCAATGGGATCACTGATTCGTGGCATTCAGAACGGAGTTTGGTTTGGTCATGTTGAGTTGGAGGCAGTAGCAGTACATTCAGTAAGAGTGATAACAGGTTGACTGAATTTGGGGGATGAAATAGTCAAGGCTAGAGATGGGGATTTGGGAAATCAGCTTGAAGAGGTGGCAGCTGATACCATAAGGGTAGATGAACTTTCACGAGGACGTGAGGACAGTCAAGTCATGGGCGTGCAGGATGCCCACATGAAGCAGAAACAGGGGAAGACCTCCCAAGAGAAGAGAGGGGACTTCAAGATGTCAGATTTAGCAAATAAACATACAACAAGGGATGTCTACTTAAATACTGCAAGGGTCATACAGTTCTTCAGTGGTAGCAGCAAACAGTGTCAAATTAAAAAATGCTGTTAAAGATGACCCAAAATTTGAAAAGGTCATGAGTTTTTGTCCAGTGAAGGTCACTGATAACCTTTAAGGGAAAATATTATAGTTTTGAATTTGAAAAATTCTATAAAAGATTAATTGATTTCTATGTTTGAAATACCATGCATGCTTCCTAATGTGACTTTTGATTAAATTATTCTTTTAACACAATTATCTCAAAGTGGGTAATTTCACTGCCTCTTAAAAGAAAGGGCAAATGCTCAACAAGAAGTCCCCCTCTTCCTACTGAGAGAAGTTAACATTCCTCAAAAAGCTGGAAGTCCTCAAAAGACTGGTTTGTTATGTTATTATATGCATTATAAATGACCATATAAAACCTTAAAGAAATAGCTTCTCTCTTTTTTCTAAAGGCTACAAATTGCTTAGAGTGATTACATGAACTCGGGGGGCCCACAGCAATTAGAAAGAAGACAGTTTCCTGCATGTTTATTTCTATGAAATTAAAAGAAATCGCACTCACCGGGGAAATGAAAAACATGAATTGCACTTATTAAACATGAGTTATCTAAAATAAGCTTTTAATTTGCAGAGATGTTTCAATGTATATATTCATGTGCATGTGTACAGAAAGAACTGTATCCTGAAAATATGAACATTAAAAAAAGCTTGCTATGCATAACAAATCACTTCAGTTATTTTCTTGTAAACAAAGAAAAATAAACATTCTTTGTAACGACAGTGTATAGGTTTGAAAATCTCAGCTCTTGACTGTCATCTCAAATTTGCTTTTGCATGATACTTCATCTCTGAAATATAAAAGACCATACACTGCCCTCCAATGACACATAAAAGCTTCCACTAACAACTCCATGCACAGACCAAAGCAATAAATTACCCTACTTAAGGATTTGCCTAGATGCTTTATGAAGCCCAAAAGCAATACCCAGGTTTATCAAATCATTGAAATAATATGCCCACATATTTCTCTGGTCATATTTTTGCTCCAAGTACAGCAATGTGTATAATGATATGGCAGCAAATGAAAAGTTTGGGTAACAAATCATATATAAACTCACAAAAGATTGGCCCATTTATTCTTTGTGGGTTTTAAGATTTTGTTTTATTTAAAATATTTTAGATTGATGAAGGTTTTACTTAACAAAGTAAACCACGACTTCCTCTTAAATATTGCAGATTTAATACCAGCAATTTTTCCATCTTGTGCATAAAATTTAAAGTTGAGGGAAAATATGCCTAACAAACCAAGTTTACTATATTTTTGTGACTTTATTTTTAACGGTTTAGGTAAATCTGAAGTTGTAATAGCATAGGCTGTTGCCTCAGTATTTTCAATAATCTACTACAGAGGTAAAAACCTTCTGGAAACACAAGAAGTATCTAGAAGTACCATTTTTTAAGCAGGAGCTAAGCCACTGGAAGTTGCCTATTCTGAAAACTTCCAAGTATGCATTTGTTCGAAAACAAAACTGTGTGATAAGAAGCTCTACTTTCATATTTTTCTATTTTCAGTTTTATTTAGCTCCCATGACAGAGCAACCCTTTAAAAATATTTTCTTTTGCCCTAATTACTCTATCATGTATAATATCAGTAAGTTCTGCTATATTAATCATTAATCACTTTGTGAAATAGGATGTCTACAGTATTTATGTTCCCCAAAATCTAACTGGTCATTGGTGAATCCCTGCCAGGCAAGTTTCAATTGTTTTCTAAGTGTTGTTCATGATTCTGCTAGAGAGGACTAAAAAAGAAATCTGGAGTAGGAGCTGGGGTTCTGGTCTGCAGCTCTGGATCAGTGAAGTAGCAAATCACTTAAAGGTAAAGTCTTAACCACTATCATCCTGCCTCTGAGAAGTAGCACATCCCAGTATTCAGAGCTGTGCTGTCGAATCAGATGGACCTGGGTTTCAATCCATCTGGTAGTCAGTCCTTCAGGTTTACAATCAGCTGGTTAGAATGGATAGGCGGTACGAGTTATTAGTTCCCTTCACCACCATTAACCATCTACAACACTTTAGATGTATTAACAGCAGTAGTATAGGAAAGACCTACTCTATATCTAGATCAACCTTGGAAGTCCCCAAGAGAGTAGAAATGTTTAACTGCTTCCCACAAGACTTACAGTCTTTATAGAAATCTTACAGAATAACTAAAGGCATTTAGAAAGCGAAATCACAATTATTTGTTAAATGACTATTATGCTTTCAGATCTTTTACAAAACATTATCTAAGTCATCTTAAACAAACCCAATCAATCTGCTGCTCATCATGGAAACTGCTTCAAATCTCCGACTGGAAAATAAAAGTCCCTACAGAAAAATTAATCCTGGTCTTTATCAAGAAAATTTTATAATCGTAAGTATGTCTGTAAAACTAAATTATCATCATTAAAACTGACCCCTGCTGCTGGTTCCTGCCCATACTTGCCCTAAACTTTAGGACAAAAGGAAGGAGTATTCACTCACAGAAGACAGAACCACTGCCAAGTTCTTGCTTATTATTTCCCTTAATTCTTTTTCTTGGGCCCTGTTCAAATTGTTAGGGATTTTAAAAAGTGCTACTATCAATTCAATTCTTATGAGTGTATTCAGGGACTTGACTGAGATGGCATGTGTCCAAAAAATATAAATGTCCTACACTAAAATTTCCTGTAACTTTCTACTTCTAAACTTTTCCCACAATAAACTATAGTATGTTTTCTCCACACATGGTATTAATTTGCTTTTAAAAATTAAAACAGGAATTATTTGATGGTCTTTTGAAGAGTTCCACCACATTCCAAAATGTCAGAAGAAAATGAGAAATACAGAGAAACCTAAATGACGTAGCTTTTGGCACATTTCACCAAGATCAGATATAATCTGTGGTGAGAAACGCATTTTAAAGATGTGATTCACTGCCTCTGACCACCTTCTCTATGGTAATGACTCACAGGACTCTCACTCCAGACCTGAACTCTCCTGATCTTGGTAGTTCAAACAACCTATTGAACTCTCTGGTACTCAATAATCACTAAAGTTCTCCTGGCTCTACAGTCCTACCACTAAGTGATTTTAACTGAGATAAACAGCTATCACCTCAAGTTCCGCATACGTAAATAACATCTATTCAATCTCTCTAACTCTAAAATTGTTGCCACTTCCAGCTTCCGGTTTCTGTAAATGGTTCTGTCCTCCTCAAACTCTCCCTTAAGACAGTCAAATTGTTCTTGGCTCCTTACTAATCCCCTCGACTAGACACATGCTTCCTTTTCAGTGTCTTGTTCTAGATTCTCTTTCCCAGGCTTCATGACATACACTTACGGATCCCTGGGTCTCTAGGTTTTTTTCCTCACCAATTATCCCAGATGCCCTGGCCATATTAATGATCCAGCATCAACAATCAAATTCATGCTGTAAGTAACACACGTGACAGTAACAAAAACCATTTCAAAAAACTCCTGAAGTCCTAGAACCTAAGACTTTGCATAGAACATACACCCATATTATCTTTTAGTAGAATAACAGTTAACAAAAAAAAAAAGCCAGAGTTTTCATCAGAAAACATTTAGGGGCAACCCACCCACCTGTCAAGAGATTTAAAGTCCTTGGGACACCTGGGTGGCTCAGTCTCCTGAGCATCCAACTCTTGATTTAGGCTGAGGTCATGATCCCAGGGTTGTAGGATTGAGCCCTGAGTTCCAGACTCAGTGAGAAGCATGATTAAGATTCCCCTCTCTCTCTCTCTCTATCTCTCTCTAACTCTCCCTCCCTCTTTCCCCCTACCCCTTTCCCTTTGCCCCTTTCCCCTGTTTGAGTGTTCTCTCTCTCCAAAAAAAAAAAAAAAAAAAAAGACTTAAATTCCTCTCTGCCAGTCAAACTAGTGATAGGGATGGGTGAAGGTGGAGAAGTAATATTTTCTACCTTAGCCAGCTACCCTGGCATGCATGCCTTTCTCTGCTCATTTCTCTGTATATGAATCCTACCTATCTGCTATGGTCTGATTGTTTGTGCTCTTCCTTCAAAATTCATATGTTGTAATCCTGACCTCCAAGGTGACTGTATCAGGAGGTGGGGCTTTTGGGAGGTGAATTTCATGCTCTTAAAAAAAAAGATCCCCACAAAGGTCTCTTCCTCCCTATGAGAGCATAAGGAGAGGTCATAGACCTGGAAAAGGCCCTCCCCCGACCATACTGACACCCCCGTCTCAGATTTCCAGCCTCCAGAACTGTGAGCAATGTCTGCTGTTTCTAAGCTACCGGTTCTCTGGTATTTTGTTACAGCAGCCTGAACAAACTACACACTATCATTTAAGTTCAGTCTAAATCCCATCTCTTCCATCACCATGCCAGAGATCTCTTTACCTTCTAATTCAAAAACTACCACAGTACTTTTCATTACTGCTTAAATTTCATTAAAATGCTAACTGGACTCTGGGTTTTAGTTCTATTTTGCTGACAACAAGGCAAGATCTAGGCTATGACTAAGTCAATGCTTGCTTCACATCGCAACCCTCAGTATATAAAGGCCCAGGGGGTAATGGATAGTTTACAATTAAACACAACTGACCACATCATAAAGCATAATGTAAATGCTAGAAGTAAGTGCAAAGAGGTAAGTGTATAAGTGAAAAAACAACAAAACAAGCAAGCCAGGGGCGCCTGGGTGGCTCAGTCGTTTTAAGCGCTAGCCTTGGCTCAGGTCATGGTCTCACGGTTAGTGAATTCAAGCCTGGTGGCGGGCTCTGTGCTGGCAGCCTAACCCATGACCCTGCTTTGGATTCTGTCTCCTTGTCTCTTTGCCCCTCCCCCACTTGCGTTCTTTCGCACTCTCAAAAATAAACAAACATTAAAAAAAAACGTAAACAAAAAACAAGCAAGCCAAAGCAGCACAGAGAGAAAAAGATTTATTTCTGTGAAAGCCAGAAAGGTTTCCAGGAGAGAGACCACTTTAACAAGTTCTTGAAAGACAGTGAAATCAGAGTTGCGGAGAGGCTGGGAGAACTCAGGCTTGAGAAAGGGCAAGGAGCCTTCCTTCCTTCCAGACAGAGCTTCTCAGCCTGCCCCTCCACTCTGGGGTCCTGAGAGTTCAACCTGTCAGATGTCATTTTCAATCAGCTTCTTGGCTGCATAAATTACACAGTGATACTGTGCACATACTGGGTTATTTTATCTCACTAAACAAACAGTATGTTGTGATTAAAGTTGTTTGTCAAAAACTGACAGCAGTGACATACGGCTTCAAGAGGCTTTTCAGTGCAACCTTACAGGGCGTCTCTTTTCCTCCTTCCCAGGGTGAGGGCAGGTCAATTCGGCACATGGCTGCTATTCCTTGTCCTCTGCGTCCTGGAATGATGAAGGCTGTAGTATCGCTGATGTCAACACTGCAAACTAGAAGACACCTTCTGACAAGTCACGGGAATGACGGCTTTTTTGTTTTAAGTTCTGATGTAAAATGTGACCCGACAACACTGCTCAGGTGCAACCACGTCTATCATTAGTTTAAAGGCTCTTTGACTTAACCAACGGTTTTCCCTCTCACTCTTCCACCAACAGACTGTCGTAATTATAGTCCTACAACTCAGATGACAAAATGTTTATCTTTCTCCACGAATAAATTTTAAGATCTTTGAGAATAGGAGGGGTCAGTTTTTATAGCCAACAAAATGAATTTTATTTCTGATAAAAATAACACAAGTTTAGAGAAACTGGAAGAAAGAGACAGCGATTTTATAGATTTTACAATGTAATAATTAATTACTGATGAATAAAGATTTCATGATCACTAGTGTTAACACATTAACTTCTATTTTTAGCTAAGCCTATAAATATACATTTTAACAAAATTTGGAGAAAATTTATTTGAGGTATAATTTATAAACCATAAAATATACCCATTGTAAGTATAGAATTTAATGATTTCTAGTGAATTTGCAGCCAATACAACTCAGATTTGTCAAATAATGAAAACAATCTAGCACAGGAGCAATTTCATTTCACCTGAGAGTGCGTGATAGTTTACAATCAGTGCCCACTCCCAGCTCTAGCCCCAGGCAACCATGGGTCTGCTTTCTACCCTCATAGATTTGTCTCCTCTGGAAACTGTATGTATACACAACCAGGCTTATATAACCAAGCATGTTTTCGAGGTTCAAACATGTGGAAGCATGTTATCAGTAGTCAGTTTCTTTTTACTGCTGTATGGATATTTTACATTTTGTTTATCAATTCGCGAGTTGATAAGACATTTAGATTGCTTCCTTATTTTGACTATTCAGCACGGTAATGTTAGGAACATTCATGTACACGCCTTTGTGTACAAGTATCTTTGCCTTCTTCCTGGGGAAGATAATATGATACTTGGAAGCGGAAATGCTGGATTTTATAATTTCACAGTCAACTTTTAAAAACCGATAAAATGTTTTCCAAAGTGGCTGTACCATTTGATGTTCCCACCAGCAAAGTGTGAGGGATCCAGTTTATCCACACCCTTTGTCAATACTTGGTGTTGTTGGTCTTCTTGATTATAGTCATTGTATTGGGTATATAGTCACATCTTATACAGTTTTTCACTTAGTACATGACTAACAACTCTGAGCATCACTTCCTGGGCTTATTAGCCACTGATATGTATTCTTTGGTGAAATACATCTTCAAATTGTTTTCCCATTTAAAAACTGGGGGAGGTCTTCTAATTGTTGAGTTTTAGATCCTTTTCATATAATTTATATATTTTGGATATAGATCTTTTATCAGGTATATTATTTGAGACTATTTTCTCCTAATTTTTGGCTAATCTGAAAATAGCTTTAGCTTTCATTTTTGAAGGATAATTTTTGTTAGATGTGGAATTTGGGGCTTATGGATTATTTTATTTTGTTTTGTTTTTAAACAGTTTGAATGTCATTACATTGCCTCCTGTCTCCACTGGTTTAGATAATAGGTTAGATCTTAAACATACATTTTTCCCCCTCGTGAATATAATGAGTTACTTTCTCCTATGGCTTTCAAGATTTTCTTCTTTGTCTCTGTCTTTCAAAAGTGAAACTACGATGGTTATAAGCGTGGGTCTTTTTTTGTTTCTCCTATTTGTGGTTCATTTATCTTCTTGAATTGATAGATTATTTCTATTTTTCAACAATTTTAGCAAATTTTGGGCAATTATTCCTTAAAATATGTTTTTGCCCCCTCTCTCTCCACTCTTTCTGAGACTGTCAAGTTCCTTTCCAATATACATGACATGTCTATTTTTTTTTAGTGAATATTAAAGTCTCCTTGTTTACTATTGTCCTTAACTGTTCCCCTACATTAAAGGATATACCTTAATCTAGATCTGAAAGATAAATTACACTAAATTCTGTTAGTGCTCACGGCACTGGTCATGAGTTAATTACTGCTTCGAGTTTGTCACTCTTTGACTATTTCTATTAATAGATCATACACAGTTTAGGTAGCAACAATGCAACTTCTCAAGTACTGAGAAGGAACGGCATTGCCAGTGGATTGAATTTTTATAAAGCAACTTGTAATAGCTATGACAATACTGTCAAGACAAGCAGTTTACATATAGATTATGGATTTCCATGACTCTTTTACATTAGAAATTCTGAAGGGAAGAAAGTACCATCTTTGAAACAAACATTTCGTTAAAAGCCCCAATTAAAATCCTAACTTAACTGTTTACTAGTAAATTGTATGACACAGGACCATTTATTATCTCTGGAACTTAATTACCTCCTCTGTAATATGGAGATATTAATATCTATATATAACACAGGATAGTTATGAGAATTAAATGAGATAGCATTTTAGAAGGTAAGCATAGTAGGTACTGAAAGAGTCCATGGAGAATTTTAGCTAATTATGAATGCCTTCAGATTAGAACTAATTGCATAATCCTAAAAAATATTTTAAATATAAATATATCATAGCTTAATTTATATTTCCAATAAAATATTTATATTTATATTTCCAAATATAATTTGCAATTTCTATTTCCATATAAAATAGAACAAAATGCAATACAAAATTTTAACAAACATAAAGCAGATAAAAAAAGTTACTTCATTAAAAAATTTTATCCTTTAAAATTACAGACATGCAAAGGAAAACAGACATGATTTTCATAGTTTTTAAAGTCACGTGATCTAACAACTTGCAAATTTTTTGTTGGTATCAGTTGGCAGACACCCATCAAATTACCCACACTTACAAAGAATAACACTTTCGGCAATTTACATAAGCTGACTGAAAATCAAAGTCTAGACTCATGGATTTTTATCTTCCATTAAAAAAAAAACTTGTCTGTCAATTGTCAATTGCTCTGAAGTAATTCATGTTAATTTTTTCAGTGACAGACATAAAGGATTATTATTGGAGGGTTTAAAAGAAACATTTTAAACACAATAAATGTGCATCACAGTACAGCATGTGCGTATGAAGCATACTGATGATCCAGTTAAAGATCCTTTACCCAGGTAATGATTCATGCTGGTACTATTATTTTAATCATGAAGCTATAAGACCATATAGTCCAAAACCCTTCATTTCAAAGATGAAGAAACTGAAGATAAATACGTTCAGTGACTCCCTTATGATCATGTAGCTAGTGGCAAAGTCTTCTGCAAGACTTGACATTTAACGACTTTATAGTGATTTCCCAACTCCACCTCTCTGCTTAGCAGCCTGAAAAGAATTTATATACAATTTTGATCATAGATGTTTCTGTCTCAAAAGAGATGCAGTACAGCAGAAAAAAAAATAAAAGATTTGGCGTTTACTCGCTCACCTTTTCATTCACTCACTCGCTGAATTTGTACTGAGTGACTGCCAGGGGTCAGGCACCCAAGTTGGACTCCAAATTTGCCACGTATTTGTATGACTTTGGACAAAAATCTCTTTAGATCCCAGCTTCTTAATTACTAAAATGAAGATAACATCAACCTTCTTGGCAAAGTTGAAAGATTAAATGAGATCATGTACTTGGAAGTGTTGGGTAAGGTTCCCAATTTAGGTACAACTGTTACCTAAATTGCACCCTCATATAAACAATTGCCACATGAAGACCAGATGTCAAACTTAACATGGCAGGCTTGAATATATTATCTTTCTCTTCATATAATGTCCCCTGCCCTGTAGAGTCTTTCTTGTTATTAGTTCCACTATGTAATAATTATTTATGAACGCCAAGATCCTGGAATATTCTGAATATCCTCATCTCCATCCAGCTCCATGTCCAGTCAAACGCCAAGCCCTACCAGGTATCCCTGTTAAGTCCTTCCCAAACATATCCATCGCCTGCCAAAGTCTTTTACAGAGCCTCGCCATTTTTTCTCCTAAGTACTTCAATATCTTTTAGTCCCTCTAAACTAGTTGCATTACTTGACCTGAAAATAGAGAGATTCAGTAAAGATCTGCATGTGGAAAGGCCAGACTCCTTACAACCTCTATCTCTTACCAATCCCCAAATTGCAGGCAGCAAACTTAAATCCTCTGGACAAGAGATTAAATAATCCTTTTCTATAGAAACTTAAGCCTCTTTGCAAGAAGACTCCCACATAGTGACAACTGAGGGGCTGTGAGAAAAAAAAAAAAAAACTGGTTAGCCAACTCCAGTCACCCTACAATGAAGCCCACCAGCTAACATTCCCTACCTGAGAACCCAGAGCCTCTAGTCAGCATATTATATCTCATTCTTAAATAAGAGTTGACGATCAAGATCTCTAAGCAGCTCACAGATACTTCCAATAAGAAACAGAACAAAACAGGGGCACTGGGTGGCTCAGTCGGTTAAGCATCCGACTCGTGATTTCAGCTCAGGTCATGATCTCAGTATTTCTGAGTTTAAGCCCCACATTGGGCTCTGGGCTGCCAGTGTAGAGCCTGCTTGGGATTCTCTCTCTCTCCTTCTCTCTCTGCACCCACCCACTCAATGTGCTCTCTCCCTCTTACTATCTCTCTCTCTCTTTCTCTCTCACTCTCAAAAAAAAAAATAAATAAATAAATAGGGGTGTTGGGAGCCGTTTTGGACTCACAGGTTGAGACCCCCCCATGTGTGGGAAAGGTTGAAGCAAAAGCTCCTGCCAGCCAAACTGGCCCCTAGTTTTACCTCCTTCTAAATAATCTTCCAGGCCTGGATTTCTTGAATTGCTCTTGTTGGCCTAAGGGATATAATGCTCTTTGGTTTTATGGCACATGGAAAAGGGGACCTGGAGTGTGATGTCTTGAGGGATAAAATCTGTGTGAACGTAACCTGGCCAGAAGTAACCTCAAGGTTGTCTCTTGGGGATAGGTTACACAAATTGAGGCGTGGGCCCCAAGACTCCTTGAACCAAACTAGATTTTCCCTGCAGGTATCGCTCCCCTCAGCCCCACCATAAAACCTCAAGGCACATCTCCGTAAAGCTTCTCTCAGAATTAACACACTGATGGGAAAGATTGTAAAGAGACTTAGGACCTTCCCCAAGGTTAGCCTCGCCCAAACGTCAGAAGCACTGTTTATCAGCAGCAAATATTGAGCACCTCCCTGAGGTTAACATTTCGCAAATCCTTTTGTAATTCTCATCCCCATGCTCCCTTACAATAAAAAGGCAATAACAAAATACTCTTACAAAAGCTACCATAAACCTATAGATAACTACATAGGTCTTGTGACAACAATGTATGTTGTAAAGAATGCCTTGTCACTGATGTAATGTCACTCGCTACCTTTAAAAATAAAGACACTGAGACCAGCAAAGCAGAGATGCCAGAATTGCCAGGGCTGCCTGCTTGGTCATCAGATTCCATCTCACTCGTGGCTCTCTCACTTCATTTCGCCTGACCGTCCGTCTTTCGTGGACCCCTAGATTCGCCGGAACAAGGACCCCGGCATCGGGGCACCTGGATGGCTCAGTGGGTTAAAAATAGACTCTTGATTTTGGCTCAGGTCGTGATCACACAGGTCATGAGTTCAAGCCCAGTGTTGGGCTCTCTGCTGACAGTGTGGAGCCTGTTTGGAATTCTATCTCACTCTCTCTCAAAAATAAATAATAAATAAATAAACATTAAAAAGTAAAATGAATATTTAAAAAAAGAACAAAACAGAAAAAGACAAAATAAAACAGACACGATACAGAAAAAAATTCAAAGGTACTATACACTCATCTTCAAGGAGATATGAGACAATAATTGTTTTGTTTCGTTTAAGTAGGCACCACACCCAGCAGGGAGCCCTATGCAGGGCTTGAACTCAGGACCCTGAGATCAGGATCTGATCTGAGTCCAAGAGTCAGAGCCCGGACACAGTAACTCTTGATCTTCTTTTGCAAGTTTCCTTTGAGTTTACCATCTAAATCATATCCTCAACTTTTAGTTGTTGTTAACGTATTTTTTAATTCCAAGAAATATCCATGTTTCCTTGATTATTTCTATTTTGTGGCTTCATGTTTATATTTAATGAATGGAACAGCCCAACAATCTTACGAGGTTAGTAGAACAGTATTTTTCTCCTTCTTTTACAGGTGGGGAAATTGAGACAAAGAAAGTTCAAGACGCTTGCTCAAAATTACACTTAGAGATGGAGGTCAAGTTTGAATCCAGGCAGTTGGGCTTCACAGCCCAGGCCCTTAACCACAAGGTGAAACTGACTCTTGCTGGTCATTTATGCAATTGGTTAAAAACAACCATAAGAGTCAAACATGTAGCCTGAGTACTACCAGGATGCAACTGAGAAATCCCTGGACAAGGTAATCTCTAAAATCTAACTTAACTTCCAAATTAGCTCATACAGGATTAATATATCTCAGACAATTTTGACACAATTAGTGTCTTTAATAAATGCCTATAAAACACGAGAATTAAGAAATTTCTAAGTTGAGCACAGAATTGCTGAATCCTAAGAATGATTAAGACCTTTAAAAGACACCTCATTTAATTTGTCACCCACTGCATAAGGTCAGATGTTGCAATAGCATAGGGAAACGACTCACTAAGAATTGTGGTTATAATCTGCTTGTTAATTCAGTAATCATTACAAGATGATGAACAATTCAAAACACTGATATTGATAAAATACAAACAGCGGAACAAATGGCTGCCCTCTCCCCACCCCTCCCCCAGCACTGTTGTCTGGTTCTATTACAGAAGAAGTTTATGTTCCAGGAACCCCTCTTCCCATCAGGGCCCACCCTCTCGTTTTCAGTTTCTATAAGGCCAAACAAGAGATTCCATGTCAAGGAAGAAGGAAGAAATGGATGTCTCCAAAAATACATGTCCAGAGAACCTCAAAATGTGACATTATTTGCAAATAGGATATAATTAGCTAAGTTAAGATGAAGCAGTACTCCACTGGAGCAGGCCCCAAATCCAACAACTAGTGTCTTTATAAAAAGAGGAGGAGACATACGAGGAAGGAGGCCATATAAAGACAGAGGCAGAAGCAGTAACAATGCAGCAGCAAGGCAGGGAATATCAAGAGCTGCAGGGAGCTAGGAAGAGACCAGAAAGAACTCCTGAGCCTTCAGAGGGTACATGACGCTGCTAAAACTTTGATTTGGAAACTAGCTTCCAGAAGTTTGGGAGAATAAGTTTCTGTTCTTTTAAGCCACTAAGTTTGTGGCAATTTATTAAGGAGGCCCTAGGAAAGTAATACAACACCTCGAACATGAAATGCAAAACACGTAGTCAAACTGGTTAATTACCAACTAAATTATAACTCAAGATACTAAACCTAACATTCAGTCTTGGCAAGCGATCATATCAGTTAGAAAAAACAACAAAAATAAATACAGAGGCTGTGGTGTACGATAGATGTGATGAAGCAAATCAAATAGTAGTCAAACACCAAAATTTTTAATGGCTCAGCTAAAATCAGCCTTATTTTCTTTTTAATAATTAACAAATTTCTAAAAATAATATCAGTAGCTTAGATATCAAATTGACTGTACTATAAAACTTACCAAACTTACCATACTACTAAATAAATGTCTACCATATATTTAATATATACCATACACACCATACATATATACTATAGTATTAAAAATATTTTGGCTATATAATTAAATTACAATTATATAATTGATTGGCAATTAAAGGATCAATTATTCATTTTACTAACAATTTATTTCCAATGAAAGAGGTTAATGCCCTCTTTCTTAACGCCCTCTTTGATTTTTTTATCTACCTTTGCCTTCTTGGATATCTTAATTTTTATTAGAAATCTATAATGTTTCCCTAATAGAATGGATTTTTTTTTCCAAAGGAAGAAATCAACTGAGGAATAAACCACAGAAAAGATTCAGTGTCTGAAAAAGGGTAGAGAGAGGAATAGAGAGAAAAGCTGAATGAAACATATGGGACTATTCAGATGTATATTTTAAAAAATATATACATGCAAATGATGAGTTCTATACTATACAGTTTACCATTACGGGGTTCTTTCCCTTCTCCGTGCTTACATACTACTTTCCCTTAACTACACTCACAGAGCCACTTTTTCTCTCCTGTTGTTCACCTTTCCTTTTCCTACATGGATGCTGCTCCCCTTCGCTTTTATAAAAAAGCATTTTTCACTACATTTTACCACCAAAAGACTTTTGTTTACCTTAATGGCAATAAGGAAACCGTCTCCATGAAACAAAAATGAAGCATGAATTCAAATTTTCTACCTGAAATCTCTGTTTTAGAGTGTACTGTTTGAGTGTGGACTCAAGTGTGACTGCCTAGGTTGAACTTTTAGTTTTACCGCGCACTAGCTGTGACCTTGGGCAAGTGACTTAATGTCTCCATGCCTCTCACTTTAAAATGGAAACATTTCATTTTTCGGGTGTGGAGTTTGGTAAGTTCTTTATAGATTTTAGATACCAGTCCTTTATCCGATATGTCATTTGCAATTATCCTTTCCCAATCCGTTGGTTGCCTATCAGTTTTGTTGGTTGTGTCTTTTGCCGTGCAGAAGCTTTTAATCTTGATGAGATCCCAGTAGTTCATTTTTGCTTTTGATTCCCTTGCCTTTGGAGATGTGTCGAGTAGGAATTTGGTGGGTCTTAGGTCAAGGGGCTTTTTTCTGCTTTCTCCTCTAGGATTTTGATGGTTTCCTGTCTCACATTCAGATCCTTTATCCATTTAGAGTTTATTTTTGTGAGTGGTGTAAGGAAGTGGTCTAGTTTCATTCTTGCACTGTTGGTGGGAATGCAAACTGGTGCAACCACCCTGGAAAATGGTGTGGAGGTTCCTCAAAAAAATGAAGATAGACTTACCCTATGACCCAGCAACAGCACTGTTAGGAATCTATCCAAGAGATCCAGGACTGCTGATGCTTAGGGGCACGTGTACCCTAATGTTCACAGCAGCACTTTTGACAATAGCCAAATCATGGGAAGAGACTAAGTGTCCATCAACTGATGAATGGATAAAGAAGATGTGGTATATATACAATGGAATACTAAGCAGCAATGAGAAAGAATGAAATCTTTCATGTGTGGCCATGTGTGGCAACATGAATGGAACTGGAGGATATTATGCTGAGTGAAATAAGTCAGGCAGAGAAAGACAGATGCCATATGTTCCCATGCATAGGTAGGCTTTGAAAGACCTAGCAGAGAACCAAGGGGGAGGGGAAGAGGGGAAGGGGAAAAAAAAAGCCACAGAGAGGAAGGAAGACATGACATGAGAGACTCTCAAAGAATAAGAACGAACTGAGGGGAGAGGTGGGTGTGGGGGGGGGAGTGGGTGATGGGCACAGAGGAGGGCACTCGTTGAGTTGAGCACTGGGTGTTGTATGGAAACCAATTTGACAATAAATTATTAAAAAAAAATAAAAATAAAAATAAATGGAAACAATGAGGGCTGCCGCGCTGGTTCAGTCAGAAAAGCACGCAACTCTTGATCTTGGGATTGTGAGTTCGAGCCTCACCCTGGATCTAGAGATTACTGTAAAAAAATAACTTAAAAATTAGGAATAATGAAAAGGCACACCTCAGAGGGTTTTGTGGGGATTAAATGGGACAGAGCCCTGACTGCATATGTATAGTATATAAGCACATACTAAATACCATTGATACTGTTACTATTTTAATTTTAAATTGTTCTCTTAGAATATCTACATTTCTCTTTAACATAACTCTTGCCTAAGAAAACTATTAGATATTCAAAAATTCACAAAAGATGATAATTGGTTCCCTTACTTCCAATTTTTCTCGGGGCAAATCTAAGATAAAAAAACTGTTGAGTATCTAGAATATAATATCACAGAGCAAGAATATAGACATTCTGAAGTTGTTTTTAAAGATGGGATATCCTAAGAAACTTCACCTACTTGCTTTCAAACCATCCCAGTATCTCAGATACCCTAGTATCTCCCGACTCTATCAATACCATCAAAAACCACAATGATATCACATAAAAATAAGAAATAGAAAAGCCAGTCATAGCACTGCTGCTTAATTTTTCTTAGCTGCCATCAAAAACAGAATGAGTCTCAAAGCACCTGAACCTGAATTAAGCCAGTATGCCCTCTAGCTCTGAGATAAAATTCAAAGTCCACCTTGGACATAAATCCAGGTAAGACTAAAGTTGCTGACAAGTATTTCTACTTTAGGTGAAAATTATGTGTTAAAATCTAAATTCCCAGGTAAGCTTATACGTGGCAAACAGCCGCTTGGAAACTACTTTTCTGGGAATACTGCTTTTCTACTTTGAAATCTTCCTCCTGTTGACATTTTGTGAATGAGGAAATTGACCAAAACAGCAAAAAGAGGCGAACTCAAATCAAAGGGCTTCATCTCAATTGAACAAGCGATGCCACATCCTCATCAATGTAAAGACGTAAACATGAACATATCCCAAACATCACTCACCCTCATCCTAAATATTTCAAGCTCTGCCACCAGATACACAGAGGAGTTATTGTGCATGAATTATTAATAGGAAAAGGGAGCAATGGTGGGGTGCCTGGCTGGGTAAGTCTATTAAGTGTCTGACTCTTGATCTCAGCTCAGATCTTGATCTCAGGGTGTTGAGTTCAAGCCTCACATTGGGTTCTGCATTGGGTGTGAAATCTACTCAAGGAAAAAAAAATAAAAGGAGCAATGGTACTAGCTTTTGCTTCCACACACATATAGCAGAAAAAATAAGAAAAACAAGACTATGAAAGGCAGGAATGAGAAGGCAAGAGAGGAGCAAATCACCAAAACGGACCAAGGGTTTACTTCTTCTTACTATAGGATCACTTATCTCCATTAAAAATTATCGGGAAATCAAAGTGTATTAAGAAACCTCAAAATATTTTATTCAATGGAAAACACAATGTCATTTTGTGATCTGTTCCTCCAGGCTTCAACAATTCTTGTGACATTCTCTGATCTCCAGAGTATTCAAAACTCTGAGTTTGAAGACCCTGTGGGAAATCAAAACCATAATATAGAGGGAGATGGTTCCTACTAGATGCTACAAGCCAACTCCCGTACTCCACAACCAGGGTTACTGAGGCCTAAAGCCATTAGGTGGTGTTACGGATGGAATTGTGCCCCCCAAAATTCATGCTGAATTCCTAACCCCAGCACCTGTGACTGAAGGTGACTGTACTTGAATAGAGGGGGTTTCCAGAGGCAGTAAGTTAAAGTGAGATCATTAGAGTGGGCCCTAATCCAATATGAGAAAAGGAAACTGGACACAGGTACAGAGGGAAGATGATGTGAACACACAGGGACAAGACAGCCATCTATAAGCCAAGGAGGAAGGCTTGAAACAGATCCTTCTCTCCTGGCTCTCTGGAGGACCCCGATACCTTGACCTCAGACTTCTAGCCTCCAGAACTATGATATAATAAATTTTTGTTGTTTAAGCCATTCAGTCTATGGCACTTTGTTACAGGAGCCCTAGAAAGCTAATATAGATGACTTACTCCATATTGTCTGGTAGGTGATGAAAAACAGAACCAGAATCAAACTCAGATTTCCAGACCCTAATATCCATGGGGCTTTCCACCTCACTACACTCCCTTTCAACTTACTTGTTCAAAGTCCTCTCCCACAGAAATCTCATACTTATTCAACATGTTAGGGACCATTCTAACTATATACTATTTATGCTGAACTCTCATGAGCTATGCTCCCACATCATCAAGAAAACATTTTCATCTAGACGTCTCATGAACTCAGAATGTTTAAAACCCAAATCCGTTACCCCACAGAGTTAATCAGACATCATTTTAGAATCTGAGGAAGTCTAGGGACAAGATCCAACTCCTTGGACAAAGGCATCTAACCTCTCTAAGCCATACTTCCGTACTTGTAATCAAATTCTATGAACAGTATAAACCCTATCCAAAAACCCTTCAAAGGGCTAATGTGACGTTCACATTAGATAACAGCCCTTTCGAACTGCAAAGTGTTAAAAGCAACACAAACTATTTCTCTCTCTGGAAACTTTTTTTTTTTTTTTTACTCATTCAAACTCAAAACCATTTATGTTTCCCTCTCAAATAATCTATAACCTGTAATTCACCTTGCTCTGGCATTTCTTTCTCTACAAATCATTTTTTGTCACTGCTTTCTAATAAATCCAGATCTTCATAATTTCAAATCTGCACAACTTTGAATGGCTGATTTATCAGCTTCCAGGTTCCTCCTCTACTAATCTATATCATATCCTAATATCTGATTTAGCTTCCTAATACACTCAGCTCCAAAGGCTACAGAGGCTCTAACCCAGAAAACAAAGTCCCAACTACAGAGCCCCCAGCATCTTATGACACAACAGCTTCCCAGGGCCAGTCCCCAAGCTTATCTTGGGATACCTAGGGTGGCACCAACAGCAAGGGCAGCTTGGTAAATTCTAGTGTGTACCCCATTTGGTAGGGAGCATGCCAGCTGACCAGTTTCATTTTTCTCCTGCCACTTCCTTGGCCGAGCATCTCTTTGCCCCTTTCCTACTCCCTAACACTCAAGGTCTACCTACCATAGTTAAATAGTACTTCACCTCGCCTCCCTCTAGAGGTCAATGTGAACCATTGCTCATCTTAGGTAGACCTAGCACCCTCTTTATATAACAAATATTTTACAAAGATGCCTTTGCAAGTAGGAAATGAGATTCATAGATAATAGGACCTGCACACACACACATAATTTTAATATTTTTATCTAGAATTTCTAATATACATATAGATATATCCTATATGTAACTAGAATGCAAGAAGAGAAATAAAAACTAATTTATAATAATGTATTTAAGTATATAAATAGTCAGGCATGACTATACTATAAAACATAATGAAGGGTGGTGCTCATATCTATATACAGAATCGGCAGGAACACAACTAATACAAATGCAGGTTGATCAAGAATGTGACATTAGTGACTTAAATAACACAAGCAGTATTGCCATTAGTCACATAATTTTCAAAATGGTGAATAAATTTTAATACAGTTTTAAACAAAACAAAATACCATTTTGCTTTGATTTACACTGTAGTTATATTCCTGTAAATTTTGGTACATATTAAACGTGCAGAACATAGTTTGTGCTTATACATGAAATAGCTGGGTTATAGCCTTAGACATATATAAACAGATTTTCATCTGCATGAATGCTTGGTGGGACATTTAAAAGGGTAAATGAGACTTGAGACAACAGTTCATTGTCTTAAAGCAGAGGTTGATAAACTCTGTAGAGAGCCAGACAGTATATGCTTTAGGTTCTGTGAACCATATACTCTGTTACAAACCACTTGATTCTAAGAAAGCAGATGGAGACAATACATAAATGACAGTCTAAGAAAGCATATGGAGACAGAAACATAAATGGCAATGCTATGTTCAAATAAAACTTTATTTACAAAAACTGGCAGTGGGTCTCAGACTGCACTATGCCTATCTTTGGATTAGAGTGCACATATATTGCACAATGCCTGTTCCTATCCCCTAAATGCCAGGTGCACTATTCAATTACTGTGTGACAAAAACAGCCTCTATGAAGCAACAACCACTCCAACTCCCCAGATGAGAACTCCTGACCTAACTATTCCTATTCACCGCATTTGGCAAGGCATTGAGCATTCTGGTGTCAGCTCCCTTTCTATACCTGTCTAGAATGCAACTTCTCCTAAATCTACTCTTCATTGTTTATATGTCTTATGCCAAGTTCAAGGCCCACCTGACACCTTACCTCACTTGACTAATGGAGGAATTTCTTTAGGACTTACAATCTTTTGAAAAAGATTTGGCATTGATATCCCGTATCATATTTATACATTATTTCTCAATTTATATATTATCCATATGCTCTGCCTCCCACCTGGAAGGCAGATGCCTCGAGGCCAGAGACTGTGTATAACACTCTGCCATATTTGTAGACTCTAGCTCAGTGATTTTCCTTAAGTCACTCAATACATGCTAGATGTTGAAGATAGAGCAGTGAGCAATCAGACATGGTCCCTGATTTTACTAATATTATAACTAGTAGAAAGGAGTGAAAATAATTAATTTCATATTCCAGTATGAACTATACAGAAAATAAATACATGGTGACATGGTGAGTAAAGAAGGATAAGATGATGGTCAACTCCCATTTTAGAAAGGATGGCCAGAGGAAATTTCTCTGAAAAGAGGACACTCTGGAAAGACCCGACACATGAGAAGAGGCAGGGAAGAGCATTCCAACCACAGAGAACAGCATGTATAAAATCCCTGACATAGGAAATCTTGTGGCAAGGTTGAGGGAAAAAAATGGGTTATACAGTGTTTAAAACTGAGGTTTTTTACATAAGGAGCGACATCATAATAGAATTTCAGGTTTGAAAAGATTATACTGGTTAGAGGGTAGAGAAGAGATAGTAGGAAGGTAAGAGAATAAGTGTAGAGCGTACGAAGCTACTACAGAGGTCCAAACTAAAACTGATAATACCCAGCACTGGGGTAGCAGTGAAAAAGAGAAAGTAGACTCAGGTGGTTAAGTGTCTGACTCTTGATCTTGGCTCAGGTCATGATCTCACAGTTCATGAGTTCAAGTACTGCATCAAGCTCCTTGCTAACAGCATGACCTGTTTGTGATTCTGTCTTTCCCTCTCTCTGTCCCTCCCCTAGTCCTTCTCTCTCAAAATAAATAAATAAATAAACTTAAAAAAAAGAGAAAGTAGACAGATTTGAAATATCTTTTAGAGAAGTAACTTAGAAGACTCATTCTTGGACTAGATCTGTGGAAGAGGCTCACTTGGTGGTGCCATTAATAATATTGAGAGAAAAATTGTTTGAGTTACAGTGGGGGTCCAGGAGTTCCATTTGGATGTGCTAACTTTGAGATGACTGTAATCCAATGAGTGATTTCTAAAGGTTGAACCAGCTTTGCATTCCTGGAATAGACTCACCTGGGAGTGATATATTATCTTTATCATATATTACTGGTTCAAGAGGAAATGTCAGGTAGGCAGATGGATATTAGAGAATAAAGACAGACACAGGGTCTTAACTAAAGAGAAGTACGTGTAAGACATTAACTTATAGTTGGTATTTAAACTCATGAAGTAAATAAAATCACACGGGAAAGAGTATTGATTAGAGAAAAGAAAGCCCCTTTCCTGTTCTAAAACACACTAATATTTAGAGAAAGAGCTAGCACAAGTGAAGGAGAGAAAGCTCCCTATTTGGAAAATCTGGTTTCACAGAAGAGAATGTTATAATCATGCACAATCTGCTAAAAGGTTGGGTAAAATCAGACAGAGACATGTCTGTTTGATTTGGCAAAGAGGGTCATTGATGAGCTTTACAAGAAATTTTCAGTTAAGGTGGAATGATGGAAACCAAATGCAAGCGGTATGAAAAGCAGAATGAGAGGTACAAGAGTGAAAACAGAGAAAGGAGGCCTCTCAAAAATAAATGTAAATCATAATGATAGTTGTGAGAAACAAATCAGACCAGTGACAGACCACATCTAATTCATTGATACCTTGATAATACTACTATAGTAAATTTATTTTATTTAAAATAAAAATTATTTAAAATAAATTTAAGAATTTATTTTTTTCAGTAAATCACTCATAGTTATCTTCTGGACCAGCTACAGTTCCTTCAATGCAAAAAATGAAACGAAGTCTTATGCTGAGATAATTTGTACTTTTAAAAATGTAAGGGAGGGGCGCCTGGGTGGCTCAGTCGGTTGAGCGTCCAACTTCGGCTCAGGTCATGATCTCGCGGTCTGTGAGTTCGAGCCCTGCGTCGGGCTCTGTGCTGATGGCTCGGAGCCTGGAGCCTGCTTCACATTCTGTGTCTCCCTCTCTCTCTGCCCCTCCCCCACTCATGCTCTGTCTCTCTCTGTCTCAAAAATAAATAAACATTAAAAAAAAATTTTTTTTTAAATGTAAGGGAGGTAGTATAATGCTAAGTGAAATAAGTCAGTCAAAGAAAGACAAATACCATATGATTTCACTCATATTTGGAATTTAAGAAAAAAAAAATGAACAAAGAAAAACAAAGCAACCCAAAAACAGGCTCTTAACTGTAGAGAACAAACTGATGGCTACCAGAGGGGAGGTATATGGGAGCATGAGTGAAGGAGGTGAAGGAAGAGGATTAAGGGTACAGTTACCATGATGAGCACTGAGCCATGTATAGAATTCCTGAATCACTAGATAGTACATCTGAAACTACTGTAACACTATGTTAACTATACTGGAATTAAAATTTTTTAAAAACATAGTGGAGGTAAAGCTGTTAATACCAAAAGTTCTGGAAACTGAACTGAAAAGTTCCCACTAATAAAAAGATATTTTATTCTCTTGAGAGTAGAGAAACTATGTACAAATAGAGCAAAATGTGAAGCAACTTTATTTCATAAAAATTAAAAATATATATGTAGCAAATTATATAATAAATGAGATTTTTTAGAAAAATGACAGAAGGAAAATCTTACAAGATACATGATGCTAATATATAAAGAGTATCTATAAATCAATAAGAAAAAAAACAATAGAAAATATAATAAAGGACAGGAACAAAGAAATCAAGAAAGAAAGAAAGAAGAAGTACAAATGACTAATAAGATAGCATGAGCTATCTTATCCATTTGTAAGGACGTTTCTGAAAAGTCATGAATATAAAGTAATGTTAGATTAATCAATGTGTACTTTAGAAAACCTGCAAACAAAACTTAGCATATAAAATTCCTCAGTCAGTTATAGTCTCACCATTGATAAAGAGCAGGAGGTTTTTTCCCCCTTATGTGAGTATACAGGAGGAACTGTCTTATTTTATTTAACATGACTTGATATGATAGCAGGAGGTACTGATTTTTAAATTTCAGTTTATACATTCCAATGAGACACAACCATATAATTTATAAACTCAGCATATCTAGAAGCGAGTAATATTTAAACAACTATAGGCATCATGCAAACACAAAAACAAAGACAGAGAGAAAATGCCTACCTTCCCTGATAGCTGTAAAAGGTGTACCTTCTTCCTCTTGCAGCCTGATCACCTTCAGGGCTACCAACTTCCCGTTTACTCTGGCAGAAACAAAAGAAAAGATGAGAAGCAAATCCATGAAAATATGTTCCCGTTATGGCTCGAATTTCCTTACGATTTATATTTTATGCATTTCTGCACTGAAAATGTCAGTGACTCAGTTATGCCACCACAAAAAGATTAATTTCAGTAAGGCTGGAAATTTTGTATCATCATCATAAATATTCACATTTTAAATATTCACATTTAAAATATTCACACTTGCCTCGTCTAAGATTTAACCGAAGTTTTCTGTGATTCACTCTATGTTTCTTCCAGAATGAAACCAGTGCCTATCAAAATCATCACATTTGATTAATCTAATCTAATCTAAAATAACTCTCTCCCTTAGTTTTTCCAATTGCTTCTTTCTTAGGCTTAAATGTCTTCACCTTCAGTCTTAAGCTGAGGTCAAGCAATCCCCAAGGTCAGAAACCCCATAAACAGCCTTCTCTCCTCACTCCTCTCTTCCCTTTTCTCTCTCTCTCCATATCATCCATTCCTCCCTTTCTCATTTTTTTTTTTACTAGAGCCTCCTAAAATTATATTTGGTCTGATTGTGTCTTATGATATATACAGTATATCATCAAAATAAAAGTTATGAATATTTTACTATTATAGGATTACACAAGACTTATCCAAAGCAGATGGTTCTTCCAGACGCATTCTAAATGTGTAGCGGCTCTAATTAAAAGTAAGAGTGCGGTAGGCAGATAACTTTTTTATCTACTCAATTCTGTTAACGAAAGCATGACTATGTGTACTGGTCTTCTAGTTGAATGCTCTACTTTCCACTTTACTAGGCCTAGCAGCACACTTGGTTAATAAGAACAGGAAAAACAAGCACACATTTAAGGTGTAAAAAGTCCAAGAAGGCATTTGATGAAAAGTAAATCTCCCTGCTACAAGCTCCTTCGGTCATCCAGCTCCTATCATCTGAGATCACTGGTTACCGTTGTTCATATACACTTACACACACACCACACATACATACACACACATGGTAGAATGCCATACAGAGTATACTGAATGTTGTTTTCAATAAATTTGGTGACTTCCTCATAAATTCATAGAGAAAATTTTCTCCTGCTTTTGAAAGACCACAGGGTATAACTTCTTTGTATGAATATAGTACATTTTATTTAATCCCAGTCTTCTACAGATGGTCATTTAAGCATGTCCCCAATTTTTGCTAAAAAAATGATGGCAATAAATATTCTTGGACATGTAATTTCACCCACATAAAAATATATCTGTAAGATAAATTCCTAAAAGTGGAATTGCAAGATCAAAGTGTAGTTGCATATCTAAATTCTAATTCTGATGAATATTAGGAAATTATCCTGTGTGGAGGCTCTATCAATTTACACTTCTAATAGCACATGATAGGAGGATCTGTTACCCCTTCACCTGTACCATGTCACCAACCAATGACTCTGCCAATCTGATAGATAAAACTGGTTTCTCATTGCAATTTAAATTGCAACGAAAAATCTTCAGAGCTTGTGGAACCAGCAAACAAGAACTCATGTGGTCCAGAGAATCCAGTGCCTAAGTTTAAAATAAAGAATGTGAACATCCCCTCTTTAAGAACTACATCCAAATGGTCTGTTTTTGCTCCAAAACACTGCTACAGACACACGACTTGAAAGTCTGAGGAATTTATCACAGCCCGGCCACCCTAGTGGCATTCCTTGTCGCACTGATTATTGGAAAACATTATTGGTTACAGTCGTGGGAAAAGGAGATCCGATTATGAAGCTCCACGGTGTGCCATCTTCTCAAGGTTAAGAGTTGTGTTTATTTTCCCTTGTCTTTCAGCTGGGATGACAGGCCAACTGCTTTTCTGCTCTGCGTCTCTTCTCTCTCCATACATTCCCTTGATTTCTCCAGTCTTGACTGTGCTCCAGGTACCCAGGTGCAGGCAAAAAATTGCTATGCACATGGAGTTCAACTGGAGACTGGACCTTGTGCTCTCACTTTGTCCTTTATGACTAAGGGGGGCCCTTGGCGGGGTTGGAGGCTGGGATGCAGTCAGTGCTGACATCTGCACAGACTTTTCTCAGCCCAGTTGAGCTCATCATTGGCTCCCCAGGGGAGGCAGTAACTGATTCCGGGAACTGCTTGGAACTTTCCCCTCATTTACAGATATTTTCCCCTCATCCATAAAAAAATACACACAACCTTCTTCCCACAAAGCTCTTCTATTTCCCTTGAGATCATTAACTTATATGCACCATGAACTGAATTTTAGAATGCAAGGAATTCATGTTTTTGAAGGTCATTTACTTAAAACACTCTCAGACCATGAAGCGATAATTCATTTCCCTATGATACACTGAAAGGAGATAAACCTTCAACTGAGCCAATACTTATCTTTAAATGCAACTAGAGATAGAACACTTTTAAGTAATTCCATAGACTAATGTACATTATTTTTGTGGTGAAAAAATTTTGAACCTATTTAGTATGATAACTGCAAAAAAATACAAAATCCAGGTTAATGAAATTCAGATTCTAAACCATAATTCTCCAAGAACTGAAAATCCATGCATTAATTTCTTATAGTTCTGATAATCATAACAGTCACAAACACTGAGTTTTATAACACATAACACTAAAAATTTCCTGAAAGTTTATAGTAGACTATTAACTCCAGGCGTGAAAGAACATTTTTCTGTTTTGTTAACTGTTACGTGTCTAATGCCTAAAAGTGCTTGGTATAGAATAGGCTCTCAAAAACTTTTATTGAATGAATATTAGTAATGTTAATATACTGATAATTCCTTTCTTTTACCTGAAAGGGAACTCAGGAATAAAGTATAATAATTATTGCTTTTAAAAGTTTCAGAAATCTCAAATTTCAATAAAGTTTTCAGTATCTTCTTTCATGTTTGGTTTAAGTATTTATTTTCTTTTTTCAAATTAAATGTGTAGTCTCTTTGATTTCGATGCATGCAGATATGACAAGTTTTCATTTCCCCAAAGTCTTAGTTTATAGAATGCTTTGTTAGTTAATCCCTCTGCACCCAACAGCCATGTTTCAAAACCCCACTACCCTTAAATAATCTGAGCCAGGACCACTCATCAAGTATCTCCCTCTTCTTCAGCTACGTTAGTGGCCTCTCATTAGGAATCACATTGATGATCAAATTGCTCTTTAATCTTAGAGTTACTGTGACTTTCTCTGTTCTTAATTAATTTTTCTCTACATATCTGGACATTTACCAACTACTGAATCCCTCAATTCTAAAGCCTAGTAAAAACATTAAGTCACTGGCTCCACCTTTGAAAAAGATACCTTCGGGGAAAAAAAATAACGTTACCAACTTTTTAATGTTTACCTTTGCTGCATTCTCTTAAACTTTAGCATATGGACTAAAATACTTGAAGTTCCAAGTTACTAACTCCAACAAAATGTCATTTTTTACAGATATCAAAAGAAGATACTTGTTATGCTACGAAAATAATATCGAATAACATAGAAAGAACATGTTTGTATCTAATAACTACCCTGTGTAGTTTAAACTATTTTATTAAAGATTCAAAACATATTCTTCAAAGATTGATTTAAGTTCTGTAGAATAATTACAAAACTCCAATTGAATCAATAAATTAAAGCTGTTTACAGGTAAACACTGAAGATTCCTCTTTAACAAGTCTCATTAATTAAACCAAAAGCTAATGAATAGAAGGCAATCAAGGCTTGATTGGCAATGGAGATGTTAATTCAGGTGAATAACATGGTTAAAAAAATCCTTAAACTGTGTTAATAATACTACACTCTATTGGAGACACTACCAGGTTTCATCTAGCTGTCCTGAGCTATTTAAGGAGATATTTTACTTTCAGAGATTCCTTACAATTCTCTAATTTTTCCAACAACTGCTTGGCCTTGCTGTGAGGCTGACTTCAGGCCCAAGGATGAGTGACTCACTGCTTTAGTCTGCGTGTCACACGGTAAGAACAGTCAAGTGCAGGATGAGGAAGAGCCACGGAATTCCCAAGCCATCACACACAGAGACAGGGGACACTGGATGTCCTGGCAGAGACATGTTGAAGTGGATCCAACTTTCAAACTGTCTCTAACCACAAATCCAAATCTCTACTGACTTCAGAAACTCTGTCCACAGTTCTGTATGCCCTAAGATTGTAAATAATAAAATTATCTTCTGAATATAATAAAATTTACTGCTGAGAGTAAAACAAGATGTAGGAATTTTGAAGAAAGAGCACAGCCTATTCATTTTTTCACACATTCGTTCATTTGTCCATTCTACACTGGTGAAACCTATACATGAAAATGCCCCATTTAGGGTAAAATTTCCAGGTTCAAAAGATGATGTGCAGAAAGAATTTCCTTACAAGCAAAAATTCTCAAAGGAAAGCCCAAAGGTTTTCTATTCCATTAGTTACCTCATATTCATAGGATAATTGAGTACAGTAAAACAAAATTACAAATATTATCTAGGTCATCTTTGAAAAGAGTGTCCATGTGCTAACACGTAGAAGGAATTATGTCTAGAGGATACAAAGGAAATTAAGGCAATATACGTAAAAGAATTTAATATACTCTGGAAAATTTAATATATTCTGCCTCTCTTCCATTATGATTTTGTCTCAAGAGAAACTGCTAGGAAATAATACCAAGTGCAGACAGATACAAAGCTTTCTTCCTTACTGTCTTCCTCTAGAAGCAACAGAAGGCAATGTGGATACTACTAAGGAAGTGACAGTGGCAAGCTAGAGTGTATCAAGGACAATAATTGGGCTGAATTTATAAATTTTCAGCAAAGTCATTAAAAATATTTTAAAGGTATTATTAATAGTGCTTCTTTTATTAATTCCCTCTTAAGACACTGATTAAAATGCTGACTGTACTGTACTGCATTCACACTTCAAAAATTTACAACTTAACTAAATACTTGGTCTTGCTATCTCCATCTAAATTCAATTTTTATTCAGGTGTAAATGAGAACTCATCTTGATAACATTAAATCTTTGCAGTTCTGCGATATCCTAAAAGTGCTATTTACTATGTTTTATTTTGGAAAAACATATTAGAATTTCAAGGTAAGTTGCCAGGAATTACACTTCATCCTAATCTTTATCAAGATAAGAAAGAAAGAGAAGAAGACTAATGCTATTTTTGTTAATTTCTTTTTCTAATAAAATCCAAAGATGAAAGAGAATGGTATAACAGCTATCTATTAGAATAGGACCAACAGTGCAAAAGGTCTGAGGATTTAATGCGATGAGAGAAGGGTCTGTTCAATCAACAAACATAACCTTTTATAAAAGAATGATTGCTACTAAAGCATAATTCATCATTACCAATGTTTCATCAAATGTTCAAACTCATGATACTTTGAACCAAATTTAGAGTGACATATAGTGTTCATGGAAGAAAACAGAATAATTACATTTCAACAATTTTAAAACAGCCAACTCTGTACCTTTCCAAAAATAAAATCTGTCAACAAAGGATTTGAGAGTCATTACCTTGCAAGCAGAAGTGACCTGAATGATCATTCAGGCTCCCAAGCAAAAAGATCCTCCCTGATCTGACTGTCCCTTGTCCTCACTCCCCAGCACAAAGCAGACCCTCAAAAGACTTAATGGAACATACCTCCCCTAAACCACCCCAAATTTTTTAGTAGAGCCAAAATTTGCTTCTTGTAACTTCCTCTCTCTGATTCAAGTTCTGAATCCACAAAAACTAAACTAAATGTTCTTCCATAAGATTAGTTAATTGATGTAATTAATTAAAACTTAATTATGTTTTCATGTCCTGACCCTAAATCAACAATGATTCTGTGCTTAGGATAAAGGATGGACAACACAGACATGGTCCCCACACTTAGGTCTTACCAAGGAGACAGACATAAAGTGTCAAAGAAAAGCAGGAGGGTCTCGTCCATCAAAGACGGAAAAAATTAATCAACTAATGTCTGACTGAATGCTATCAAATAATATTTAAATCAGTAAGTTTATAATGAGACCAAAAAAACCATAGGAGTCATATTTCAAGGGTACTGCAAAACCATGTCATAGTTTCAAACCTGCTGATGAAAATATATCAAGCATTTGCCTTCCCTTTTCAGATATGCTGACCTTCAATCTAACCAGATAGTTGATATGTGTAAGTTTCTGTTTACAGATGCACTGCATATAACAAATGATGAATGAAAGAATTTGAATACCACCATTCTTTTTTTTTTTTTTAAGTTTATTTATTTTGAGAGAACGTGGAGAGGAGGAGAGAGGGAGAGAGAGAAACCCAAGCAGGCTTCGCACTGTCAGCACAGAGCCTGATGCAGAACTTGAACCCATGAACCGTGAAATCATGACCTGAGCCAAAATCAAGAGTCAGATACTTAACCAAGTGAGCCACCCAGGTGCCCCTTAAATAACACTATTCTTAACCATACTTATTTAATGGATTATTAATGGTTGCTAAAAACACAGAAAGAGGCTACCAGATATGATACACCTCTTGATGGAAGCACTCATTCCTGCCATGGAACAAATCCCATCTGAATGTGACTGAGCCTCAATCTAACTACTTATTTTAAGGAGATAATGTAACAAGTTAAATGATACCATTGGGATACAGTAAGAAAAAATTAGAATATAGGCAATTCTAAAGGAAAAATGAACCTGTCTCTTCAACAAATAAATCTCAAGGGGAAAAATAAGGGAGGAACCCATAGACTAAGAGAGATGGAACAACTGTGTATGAAAACTCAGAGGCAGAGAACATGAAGTGTTAAACAAAAATGTAAGAAGGAAAGAATGACTGGAGCTGGTGAGGGAGGCACCTGGAAAGAGGGATAGAAAAGCGAGATTATGGAGGTGCTTAAGAGTCACAGAAAAGACTGATTTAGGAAAAAAGAACAAGAGGGGTGTCTCGGTGGCTCAGCTAGTTAAGCACCCGACTCTTAATTTCGACTCAGGTCATGATCTCATGGTTCATGAGATCAAGCCCTGTGCCAGGCTCTGTGCTGACAGTACAGAGCCTGCTTGGGATTCTCTCTCTCTTCTTCTCTCTCTTTCCCTCACTTGCTCTCACTCTAAATAAACAAATAAACTTAAAAAAAAGAAAAAGAAACAAAAACCCAAAAAACACTGGGATGTCTAAAGAAAGGAAATGCTATAATTAAATTATAAATGAATAAACAAACAAACAAAGTGTCTGCAGCTCACTCACTATGGTATAGAGAATGGTCTGAAGGAACACAACAGTGGGAGCAGGGAGAGAGGTCAGGAGCTGTTGTAGTGGTCCCAGTGAAAGACGGTGGACGCAAAAAAAAAATGTGTTGGTAAGAGGAATGGGAAAAAGGAAAATGATGCTCTGAAGACAGAATCGACAACCTGTCAGGATAAAACGCACTGGGCACAGGGAATGGTGCAAAGGATGATTCCAAATGTTCTGACTTCAGTGTCTGGGTGGACACAGGTACCGTATACTGAATTGACGGAAACGAAGGAAGAGGAGATTTATAAAAAGTACCAGAGAGTCCTATCTCAGAGGAGCTTAGACTGGGAGTAGAGACACATAGTAAGCACTGCAATTTGTGGATCTAGATCTCAGCGAAAATCTAGGCTAGACATAAATATCTGTGAATCATCTGGAGGACTTCAAGGGAAGTAATAACCTCAATAGACAACCAGTTTTCTGTTGAAGCAGGGATGAAGGAAAACTTCAGAAAGAGATAGGGAACATGTCTGTTGATCAGAGGACAATGTTCTAGATCTAAAAGACCGGAGAAAGGGACAGTGTAAAAGATACAGTGAGAAATATGGGGGGTGAGGTCAGAGAGACAGCAGATGATCAGGGAGTTTATACCTTGGGTAGTGCCTGTGTTGAGCAGTGATGGGAGCAGAGGAGATTCCACCCTGATAGTCCCTTGGAAGCAGGTGGAATGGGGCTGCTGCTCTGGCTGCCCCTCGGCACAGCTGCCCCTGAGCATCAGGCAAGGCAAGGAGGAGGCTGGGGCCAGCCTCTGCAGCTATGTGGAAATTAAGGTGCAGGTTCTCAATGGTGGCTACCTACTAGAATCAACTCGGCAGCTTTAAAACGTCTCTATGCCTGGCCACATCCCTAATTTATTTGGGGGTTGGATGGGATCCTAAAATCTGAATTTTTTTAAAACACCCTTGGGTATTAAGAAACACTCTGTTAAGGCTTCAGGTTCCTCTATCAGCTTCTCATTGCCTCTCTTCCTTTGTCTGTTCTCGAACACACTGAAGTCTCCTTTTTCACAATAAGCATTAAAAAAAATGCAGCTATTTGAAATAGTTGAATAGCTCTCACAGTCTTGGTTGCAAGCTTTTGAGGAGTCTCAGATGATTAGCCCCTTTTGAAACATGGATGCCAGGATGTACACAGTACCAGATGTGGTCTGTAAGTGTTGAGTGGACTGGGGTAGTATCCTGTCCCGTTCCACAAACTGAACGTACTCGTGCTACTTTGGCCTAAGCATGTTTTAAACTATGAGAGTCACAAAAATCTGTAAACATATTAATCTTGCCAACAACTTAAAACCCCTGAGTTTTCATGTACCCTGCAATCACACCATTTCTAATTTGTCCTATGCCTCATAATTCACTTTTTAAATATGATTTCAGGAGTTTGATTTATCCCTAATAAAATTCCAACTTGTCAGCAGCAACCAACTGCTCATGCCTCTCATTTACACTCTAAATTCCAATCCTGCTTTTGATGGACACAGGCTGCCCAGCCTTCTCTGTGTCCTAATGTGAGGTAGGGATGAAAATACTGAACAGGATGAGGTCCAAGGCAGTGCCCTTTGACACAACATTCTTTTTTTTTTTTTTTAGCGTTTTTATTTTATTTTTTGAGAGACACAGAGACAGAGTGTGAGCAAAGGAAAGGCAGAGAGAGAGGGGGACACAGAATCCGAAGCAGGCTTCAGGCTCTAAGCCATCAGCACAGAGCCCAACGTGGGGCTGGAACTCACAGATGGTGAGATCATGACCTGAGCTGAAGTCGGCAGCTTAACCAACTGAGCCACTCAGGCGCCCCTGACACAACACTCTTGACCCTCACTCCATCTACCTTTCTGGGGATCCAGTTTCATTAACTGTCTTCTCTTTCTTCCTCTTTCTTTCTCTCTCTCTTCTCCCTCTTCTTCTCACTTCCAATCTCTCCAATCCATCCAGTCCTTCCTTTCCTTCTGTCCCAGACCACTGCACTAACCATCTCCTCTACCACTGGACTGTGCTAGAAAATGTGCATCTGGCACACAATTAGGGCTCAGTGGTGAACAAATGAGTCAACCTCTTGTCATGGAAAAGAGGTAGCAGAAACCCTACTACTCTTAGGTATCCTTAACCAGCCTGTTTTAAATCCACCACCAGCAACAGCACAGCCCTCAACTGCCTATCACACTCTTACCTGTCAGAACATAAATAGCCACATTTACCCACATTTGAAAAATAAACAAATATTCTATAGTGTGCTACTGCTCTACCAGCTTAACACTCTGATCTGAAAAGGAATTAAAGTTGTTTAAGGATAACACAATTTTTATGAACTCTAAAATCACTATTCTGCTTTCTTACTACTCAGAAGTCATCTACATGATAATCTGTCCTAAAACATTTCATTAGAGAAGGGGGAATGAGAAGGAGATGCAGGGAGAAGGTCACACCATCTCCCCTGGATTTGGTTCACAGAATCCATCAACTTCTGTGAATATGTGATGTCTCCAGGATGCTAATGCCTCTCCAGCTTTTCATAGCTCTTCAAGGATTTCGGAAAGTGATAAGACATTCTCGATGCTCAATTTCTTTAAAATTCAGTGCAACAATCATATCAAGTCTTAAATCAGAACTCCTTAGAGAACCATAATACTATCAAACTTCCCAAGACACTCGGTAATTTGATTCATTCTTGTATATGTTCTACATCTTGGTGCTGAGCGCTAACTCACCTTGGAAGCAGTGACATACGCAGAACAGGTGGTGAGTAATTGTACTGTTCTTACCACTTTTCACCCCACTGGTGTCTTGTGTGTCAACTTCAAATCTTTACCCTTCCTGGGTGTTGGATGCTTCCTCTCCTTCCCTCACTGAGCTGCACTGCATTTGGGTGATCTGGTCTCTCTCAGCTCGGTTTTGAGAGTCTCTAATCATCCCTTTTGATACATTCACCTTTTGGAGCCCTAGGACAATAGACTGTATACTTCTCCACGTTCTTCTGGAATAACTCCAGACACAAAGAACCATTTTGGAGAGCGCAAAAAGTCACATGCATGCAGCCTTTGAGGAGACCTGCCAGACAGAGAAGAAATAAGAAGGTATTAAGCAACTAAAATGCAAGATGAACAAATGTAAGTTGCTTAAAAAAAAAAAGTAACGTAAAGGAATCAAAGACAAAGAGTGAAAGAACTGTTGACATATCAAAAACAAACAAACAAACAAACAAAATGTGCAAAGCACAGAAAAGTTGCCCAGGACACCCACAGAGGTAAAGGTAGTTGGTTATACATACTGCTGACATTACTAGAGAGGGGCATGTTTATTTGGTGAGATGGGAGGGTTTCATAAGTACATAAGTAGAAAATGTAGTTCATTATGAGTTTTTGAAATTGATTTTTCACATATAGTGAGATTTGAAACTTACTGTATTCATTAATCCTACAAATTTTTCTCCAAAACACACACCAATTTATCTTCCTAAACATGCAACACGCATGTGTGCTCATATGCACTGAAACCTAAGGATGAAGGGACAGTGTGAAGGTAAAGAAAAAAAGTAGTTGGCTTTTTCCCTGCTTTTCCCTAGTCCCGCTTCAAGCACACTTGTCTGGGGAAACATATTACTGTGGTCTTTGAAAAGGCTGCATTTTACATTTCTAGAGAAATCAAATTTTCTTCTTCTGAGGTCAAGTTGCCACTTCAAACAGATTTTTATCTTCAGAAGCTTTTTTCCCATAGAAAATGCTTCCAAAAAGCAGAAAAGAAATGGATATACTTCATGATGATAATATCATCTTTCCCTATCTTCCATTACTTGTCATTTTGCAGCTTATGCTTACATACTATATCTCATACTATATCTAAATTTAAAAAATCAAGTCCGCTCATTCATAACTTTCTTTTTAAAAAGTCTAACTACAGCACCACCATCAGAGTGAGTCATTACATGAGTTGGGATTAAAGAAGAGGATAAAGTCTGATGCTCAACCTTAGAGCACCTCAAGCTTCTCGGTTCAAAGATTTGTTTAAAGCAAGATGTTCCCATTTCTCTATCAGAGTCAGAAATGTTCGCCGTTCTCCAGTTGAGGCACACATGTTCAGCAGCATAAGAGAGAAGTCAAGCTTCCACTCTCAGGAAAAAAAGCATCTCCAAAAAAGTTAAATGAGATCCACCAAAAAGCACATCACAGATTTACCACAAGGCTTTACAGAATCCCCAAATACTCATTGCCAAGTAGTGTTAGCCACAGAGATCTGGCATTTTCCATTCAAACATAGCCTATGAAATTAAGTGAAGTTTGGAACAGCAGGATAAAACAATTAAAACAGCCCTGGAGAGCCATTAAGGCAGGAGTATTCAGAGTTCAGTCTATTTCTACCCATTCTAATACACACACACACACACACACACACACACACACTCATCCAGTTTATGTTACAACCAGCATAACAAGCTAGTATTTTCTGTTTTTGGTTTGGCTGCAAAAGCCCATAGAGAACCAACAAATGTAATTATTAAGAGTAACTTGGTTAAAGGACTAAGACTTATATCAAGTCAAGGGAATAATGAGTGATTATGAGTGATTTTTATTTTCTCCATTAAAATGTATTACTGTCATAATTACAGAAAATATGTCACTGTTAAATACCTTTAAGATGAAATTTTAAAACAATATCAAGCAAAGTCAGAATTATCTAGTTTGAATGAAGTCTTTTATGACAAAAAGGACTGGAGAAATTGGAGAACATTGCTTAGGCGTCATGAATTACTGCGTCTTAAAGACTATTCTAAAAATAAAAGTGGCACTAAGATGGACTGCTTTACAGGCAAGCAGGGTGTCAAAGTAAAAAATGATTCAATTAAACATAGAGTTGAAAACAATCTACCTACACTTGTTGAGGATCAGGGTTTATGTTAATTCATACATTACTAATGAGGTGATTAGACAAAGACATTTATAAAAATTATGTATAACTGATATAATAAGATCTATGCTAGTCTTACCTCCAAAATCTAGCAACTGAGACAGAGTACAAATTAGCCTGATTTGGAATCACGGTTTTATACACAGCCAGTAGGTTTAAAATCAAAATAGTTGTCTTTAAGCCAAAAATAGCATTTGTATTGAATATCACTATTGTTAAAGTACCTATAGTGTGACAGGCCCCGGGCCAAGGACTGTATTTACACTGTCTCATTAAATCCCTATAATGAATTTGCATGATAGATACTATTATAATCTCCACTCTGTAAAGAAACTGAGGCACAGTTCCCAACCACACAGTCAGAAAAGGCAGCGTCAGAATTGTCAGGAGGTCGGACTTGTGTCCTCCCTGTGGAGGAGCAATAATTACAGTGTGAACCACAGAAGAACGGTACGTGCTCCCCACTCTCATACTACTTCTTCATTCAGCAAACACATTCTGCTTACGTCAGCATACGTTTTTTTAGATATTTCTGATCTAATTATTTACTGTCAAAGCAATGTCACTATTCCTTGTGTCTTCTAATATTTTTACAAACCTCAAAATAGATCAATATATGTTAGAGTGGCATTAAGAAGTCTTAATTGTAAAAGTAACACGTGTAGGGAAAAATGGTTGGCAAATACAGAAAACACTTTATATCGGCAATAATCCCATTACTCAGAAGTAAATTTGTCAACATGTGCATGTATCTTCTAGACTTTTTTCCTGTGTGTAGATTTTTTTTAAATGGCATCCCACTTTTATATTTGGTCATTTACTCTTTTGCTGTGGTTCAGTAATATATCCTTTTATTGGATGAGCTGAAATAAAAATCCAAGAAGCCTCAAATTCAAACAAGCTCACACTTTCCTTTTGAGGAAAATAGCCCCAGTACTCCTTTCTCTCATAAATTTCCATCACTCTCATTATGATTTATTGGTGAAAGCAACCACAATGGTCAAGCAAAAGGGACCTGACAGAAGAAGCAAGTATGGGCCTGCTGACCACATTGGGGCAGAACGTTTGGGGCACAGTTCCTTGAGTTGGCCTGGCTGGAATTTAGTGTAATGGGAGTGCTCCACATCCAGTGATGGAAAGCAAGCAATCAAATCATTTCCAGGACAGATCCTCTAGAAGATTTTACTCTATGAACTCAGACACATGACCTTAGATTTGGAAGAATTAAGACCCAAGGTAATCAGATGTGTAGTTGAAGAAAGAACTTCAACTTCTGTCCTAACTACAAATCTACTCCTAAGGGCCATCTGTCAAAGTATCTTCTAAACACACTTAAAGAGTGTGATCACGGCATCCCTAAATACTTTCCCCAATCATTACATAGTTAATGTTTATTAGTTGAGCATGTATTAATAGCACTGTGACAGGTGCTGAAGAATAAGATATATACACATAAGAGTACATGATTTACGTATGAATATAAGTTACATACATATGAGGAAGGAAAGGACATAGAAATCAAGGCAGTAACTGAGTCATGAAAAAAAAAGAAAAGAAAAAATTATTCTGACATTTGTTTAAATGGTAAGGCTTGTTTAAGACTATTGTAATAGGAGAGATAGAGATAGGGCTCAACTCTGAATATAAGAACAAGGGAGGATTTATAACCAAGGAGCAGGTAGAGGGCCATTCATAGATGGATGGAAAATTACTAACAGTGACATCAAGGATGGGGGAATTTTTGCTAAATGGATCTAACAGGATTTTTGCTAAGGGCAGGCAAGAGCAACCAGATCGGGTAGGGAGATTTTCTCTAAAGGGACTTGGCAGGATTCTTGCTAAGACTAGGCTAGGCAGGCCTGGTGAGGCTTTGTGCAAGGGGTGGAGGATGATTGTGGCAAAACCATGGTCTCGTCGAGATGAGGGCTTAGAGGACCATAGCTCAAGTTTACTCACGGACAGTGCCTTTTCAGAAGCCAGGAAAGTCTCACAGTATGAGTGGGTCTTAAGTTGGACCTTAAAGGTAGGATAGGCTGTGGACATGTGAAAGGGGAGGTAAGCTGCTTACACAGAGGGATCTATAAACAAAGATGCAGAAGGAGGTGTGGAGACACACTTCAAGTACAGAGATTGAAAACTAGGGAATCTGTAGCACATAAACAGTAGACTCAAGAGGGATTTGGATGCCAGGTCCACCATAGGATTGATCCAGTAATTAGATATTTGATCTTGCTGGACATCAATATTTTTATTGCCTGCTACACTTCTTTTTTGGAGTAGAGCTTTGAATGAAGTAAAAGCTAGCATTATCAACAATGTTCATCTGAAAAGCTAAATATACATTCCTAACCAATAAAGTTAAAATAACTAAGCTTGTAAGTCTAATAAATGTACTTCGTGACATATAGATGGAAACAGACTATAAAATTAATATGTTTATTAATACATATAAAACTAAAACATACTAAAAAATTAACAAAGTTCCAGGATTTAAAATGTAGCTATGTACACATACTATAAAATATTTGGTGGCAAATCTTTATTGTAAAGACAAAGAAAGCCAAATATACAAAATACAAATATGCTATTTGCAGGGCTTTTCAAGCAGTAACATGTGTGTTTATCACCATCAAACAAGACATCAGCATCCTTTTTCTAAAGAGGATTCTTTTTGCCAGGTTTAGTGCTACAACATAAGGAAAACTGACAAGGTCTTAAACAAAAGGCTATTCAATAATGTTAAGTCTCAGCCACCAAACCCAGCTTCCAATAAGAAATCTAATTTCTGTTCAGTGCCACAACATAATTTAGCCACTTTGAGGAGAAACCATGTTGAATGGCTTTTCTTCCTACTAAATGGCTTTTTTGGAGTCTGGCTTCAACAAATACTGCATGCATGAATGAATGAAGTCAACTACTTCGAACAAGTGCTAAACCAGTAAACAGCTACAGACAGGATGGATTATATAAGCTTTCCCTGATAGAATAATCTGTATAACTAAGAAATCACAAAAGTCAGCTTGCCTAAATGTCTTTCCTTTGTGTGTGTTAATCTTCTCAGACATTAACAGAAAATTTCCCGATATGATTTTCAAGTTCAAAATGAGTGTTGGAGGATGAAGCCTCTGACTTCAGGGGCAATATATACTGAAAAGGCTCAGTCTTCACCTAAAATGAGGAATGGATATAAATGTCATGACTCTTCTCCAAATGCAGCAGATGGAAATCATCAGTAGTCATCCAGTTGAGGAATTCGCTTCCACAATAGCACCTTATATACAAATCCTAGCCTAGAAAATAAATAAGACTATAGCTAGTGTAATATGTTATTTTATAATAAGTAAAAAAAAAAGAAATATATCTATAAATTGGGTAAATTGAATATACATATAAATATATATGTTTATATATATGTATAAATATATATGTTATATATATGTTTATATATATATATAAATCTTACTATGTCAAATACCTACAAATAAGTCACTTAGTAATTATTTACCATTTTTCTCTTTTTTCTAAGATTTTATACATTTTCCGTGTTAAAAAGCAGAATGTAGTTATATATACACACACATATACACATGTATATATACATCTATAGTGAAATATAGTTCCTATAGTTATATATGTAGTAATATAAAACTTACTATAAAAAATAAATACTATAAAATGAATGTCCTGGGGCACCTGGGTGCTTCAGTGCGACCTCAGCTCAGGTCATGATCTTGCTGTTCGTGAGTTTGAGCCCCATGTGGGGCTCTGTGCTAACAGCTCAGAGCCTGGAGCCTGCTTCAGATTCTGTCTCTCTCTCTCTCTCTGCCCCTCCCCTGCTCACACTCTGTCTCTCTCTGCTTTTCAAAAATAATAAACACAATAAAAAAAAAAATGGGGGCACCTGAGTGGCGCAGTCGGTTAAGTGTCCGACTTCAGCTCAGGTCATGATCTCACAGTCTGTGAGTTCAAGCCCCACGTCGGGCTCTGTGATGACAGCTCAGAGCCTGGAGCCTGCTTAAGCTTCTGTGTGTGTGTGTGTCTCTCTCTCTGACCCTCCCCCACTTATGCTTTGTCTCTCCTGCTCTCAAAAATAAATAAAAACATTAAAAAAAAAAAAAACAAGAAAAAAAAACACAATAAATTAATGTCCTGTGTCCATGGTAGATAAAACTCGTTGCCTGGTTAGAACACATAGAGTTCCCTTTCCTTATTTCTTAGGTTTTAAATACACAAATATTTAAAGAAAACATATCCTTTATTTTCTTCTTTTTACTATGATCTTAAAATCCAGACCACTAATTATTCAACTGGACTCAGATTACGAATCTTGGAAAGTGACCAAGAATGTTTAATCATGTGTCAGAGAAGCATCCAATATTTATGCTATAAAAACTTAACTCGTTTTGAATGACTACGGGGAAAGTATGACTGAAGTATAAAGAATATTTGGAAAAACAGGGAAATTTACTCATTTCATATAGATGAAATGACTTCAACTTTGAAGTTGAGTAAGAAAGTGACAGATGAAAAGTTGACACCCAAGTTTTCAGGGCAGCAATCTTGTTATTCAGGAGTATAAACTTGGGCCACCATTCAACCTGTCAATGCTGTTCTCTCCAACTCTCAAAGACAATCTCTGCTACCAGAATTTACTTTTACATATATATACTTATATGAATATATGAATATCCATATGTTATAAGAATATATGTCACACAAGGGAAAGTTTTTGAAAATAGAAAGGAAAATATAACTATGAAGCTGATTAATGAGTGGCTACTAACATTGTCCCTATGTAGAGATCTAGCCGTGTCAGCTTTAAAAATTCCATTTGTGATGAAGCATCATTCACATAACCATATTTATTAGACAAAACAACATTAAATACAGTTATTCTCTCCAGCATTCATTAATTAAACAAGTCCTTTTATTAACAGATGGGTCAACGGTAAATTAACTCAGGTCATACCAGCTATTACAAAAATGATTTACGTTCTGTATGTTAGTGCTGGGAATATACTTTGGGTGGGGGCTCAAGGGTGCTGAGTTTCTGATTTACTCAAAAATCTATTTGAAATAATAATTTTTTCATGGTATATCTCTTACTGTAATATTAGTTCCTCCTTTATTTATGAGCAGGACAAAGGGTTGTAAATGTACTGGCAGGTCAGGAGTTATATTTGCCACATGAGTAGAATAAAAAGGTAGTAAGAGAAATGGGTGCCATCAAACCTTGGGCTGGTGTCCACAATGAGAAGGCAGCAATCGAACGGAAAACCCTATCCGCAATAACTGCATCCAAAGGAAGGAAAAGGGAAGCAGTGAGTGTTCTGTTCCATGCAGCCCCTTCTCTATGGAAAGCCACAAGTCACCTGGGTGAAACAAGACTGCAAACAGCCATGTTCTTACTGTGGAGTTGCCTAGAACAGTGGAGAATACATCGTGACTGAAGAGAAACGACAACAGTGGCATAGAGGGAAGATGTAAGAATCACAGGAGAAAGTGGCTCTGTACCCTAAGGTTAATCGTTCTCAAAATGGTGGAGTAAGCACAGATTTTAATTTTTTTCAAAACAAAATAAATAAGGAAAAAAAATAAATAAAAGGAGATAAAAATGAAGAACTCAGCTCTAGAGGTGGGCCTGCTTAAGATTCTCTCTCCCTCTGCCCCTCCCCACCCCTACTGTGTATGCATGTGCACTCTCACAGAAAGAAAGAGAGAGAGAGAGAGAGAGAGGGAGGGAAGGAGAGAGGGTGGAAGGAAGGAAGAAAATATTTCATGTTTTTCCTTGGTCATTTTCTTTCTCTCTTTTTACTGATGCTGGGTCATAATTTGTATAACATTCCAAATTCTTTTCCTTCTGGTTTAAAACTAAAATGACAAAAAATACTCCTGTTCTTTCTTCTTTTCCCCTTTGCTCCCTAGCTCCCTGCATTTCAGCCTCCATTCTTCCCTTCTTCAGTCTAAAGCAATTAGGTCTCTATCCCCACTGGTTCCCTACACATACCAAAGAAAAACCTTCCTAATTGCAAATTTAGTGGATTCTTTTCGGAACTCATCTTTTGAGAACCTGGCTGACTATTTGACATTATCACCCATATTCCTCTGCAACTCTCTGCCTTCCTTGACACTGGCTGGTCTTCTGGCTACCTCTCTAGTCAATCCCTCTCATATTCTTTAGTTCCTCTTTTGTCCAACTCTATTAGTATTTTATAATTTCATCTCTTCTATTTCATTCAGAGATGAGATACATTCTATTTTAATTTAATAATCCTCCATACTTTACTTTGGGCACAGTCCCAGGTACCCTCAGCTCTCCAGAGTTCAGCACTAAAACTTTCCCAGGGACATAAGGCAAACAATAACAACAAAAACAAAAACAAAAAACTCCCACCTAACTGTCACTCTGTTTAACCCAGCCTGTTGCCTTCTCATTAGGAATTCAGCTTCCTCTGGGATCCCCAATAGGCCTTGTTCATAACATTTATTTGATTTTTCAGTATCTTCATTTCCCTCTTCCTTCTCCTAAGGGGTTTGATCACACACACAAAAAGCCTTTGGTTGCTTTTCCGCTTCCTCGGGGGCTTTTTTGTCTGTCTGTACCTGTGTTGGCTGCTAAGCTGCTTCAGAATTTACTCTCTTGTCTCACCCATCAGGGCAATAAAGAATGACTTCTATCTTATTCTCTGTTGAGTTACAACAGTTGAGTTCCTAGTGTTTTACAATTTCCCCTCAGCTCAGACAATGCTGGTGGATCTGTAGGATTATTGATTTAAATCCCTGAAAAGAGACACAGTTAAAAATACAGCAATCCCAGAGAGACCATTTTGAACCAGAGACAGAATTATTTTTCAAATTTGCAAAAATTTGTTTATACAGGGAAATGTATGTTTGTTTACTCAAATCCCAGAAGGAAGAGAGCACATATTTGCTTGGTAATCGGCCATTAAGCATGAAAAAAGTCTCATGCCTAAAATCTTTAAATTTCCTTTCTGTCTTGAGAGTTCTTTTTTAAGCTCAGATATGTTTCCGCATAAAAGTCACTGAGCAAGTACTATCGTTTTTCCATTTTCAGATTCTACTGACAAAGGTAGATATCATTCTCCATCCAGTTCATTATAATGAGGCAACAAACAAGAGCCTGAAGTTGAAAACCCAGGAAACCCAAATATACTTAAGGAAAGAATCAGATCAAGTCTTTCTCCAAAGCCTTCTTTTCTGATGTTGACCTACCAGATTGTCATATTCCTCGAAAACCACCCTGAAATCAACAGTGTCTATGTCCACATCTTGCACTTGATTATGCAATTTATAATTCTAGATTTTTCAAGTACTTGTCATCTCTTATTATAATGGAGATGGCATAGTATATTATTATTACAATGGTATAGTATACTCCTTTCGTATGCATCATTGCTAAATAAATTATAAGCATCTAACTAAAACTCATTGACACTTTGAGCTCTAATAGCGCTTGATTTCACCCAACTCCCAGCTTACTCATTAATTCCTGTTTCAAATTTCCAGCATTTCCACTTTCTTGAACGACTCTGAGCTATCATCTATATTATGAGCAGTAAGGGATCTGGGTAGGTCATTTGAATTTTAGAATGATAAATTTCTATTTCACAAAAATCATGACATCTAGACTCCTTACCTTGCTGTCCAAGAGAATGTGCTGTACCTGAAGCTTATTAATCAGCTGTTAAACTTTTTAAATTAATTGACAAATCTTTCATTAGAGAATCAATGATAATCACACACAAATTTTAAAAAGTTCCCAAAGGTTCACAGAAATTAATGTTTCTAAATACTCAGTTGAACTCCATAATAAAGTACCTTAAACAAATTATGTTTTTTGGCAAAATGCTTTTTTCAAGTCTTTAGAGGAATAAAGTACTATATAAGTAAGGTGACTGTATATTTTATCAGCCAAATAGAGACACTAAATAGTAAAAACATTGAATTAGTAAAAAGAAACACTATTAATAACAACACAAAGACAACGAGCAAAAACCAGGACTGTCCTAGGCAAACCAGAAATAAGGTCCCGTCTATACATGGCACCTAAACACCAAACTGAGTCCTTGTTCTCAAGAATATATCTAAAATTTAGTGAGGTTAACTCAAAAAGGTGTTAGTGAATATATGGCCAGAAAAGATAACTGAAAGAACTCTGTGCAAAGGTGAGAGCAAAGATGTAATTCTAGACTAAAATGACACTCAAATTGTATTGTGAGGTAGTAAAACATAGCCCTGAAGTTCTCTGATGTTCCTTATTGAGAGGTAAGATCTATGTTTCCCACCCCTGAATCTGGTCTCTCAGAATACTAGATGGAGAAGGTAGGTGAAAGTAACACTGTGCCAGCTCTGGGCACAGGCCTTAAAATGTTGGCAGCTTCCACTTTCCATTTCTCAGTTGTGCTGTTTAGGTCATGTATTCCTCACTGATCTTTTGGCCTGCTTGATCCATCAATTTACTGACAGAAGGGAGCTAAAGTGGATTTGTCCATTTCTCCTTTCAGTTCTATCAGTTTTTGTCTCACATAGTTTGACACAGTAAGAATTATGTCTTCTTGGGAGATTACTATCTCTATCATTATGTGATGCCCCCTTTTTATCCTCATGGGCTTTTGAATCACTGGAAGTGTCTATTTAGTCTGAAATTAATATAATTACTTCAGCTTTCTTTCAAATAGTGTTAGTAAGGCATATTTTTTTCTCTATTGATTTAGTTTTAATTCAAGTCTTTATATTTAAGGTAGGTTTCTTGTAAACAACATAGAGTTGGGTCTTGTTTTTTATCCACACTGATAATCTCTGTCTTTTAATGGTGTATTTAGACCAACTATAAGTGATTTGGACATTAGGTATATTAAAATCTACCTTGTTTGTAACTGTTTTCTTTTTATTGTATTTTTTTTTTTTTGCTCCTTGTTTTTCTGCCTCTCTGATTTTAACTGAGAATTTTATATGATTCTGTTTTATATCTTCTTAGTGCATTAATTTTATTTTTTGAAATCTTCACAGTGGTTGTCCTTGAGTTTATATTGTATATTTCTAACTAATCTAAGTCTAGTTTCAAATAACACAGTATCTGAAGGTATGTGTAGCCGCATACCTTCTAACAGAGTGTTTTCCTTGCCATCACCCACCTCTTGAGATACTGCTGTCACTCATTTCACTTACCCAGATGCTATAATCACCTGACATAGTTACTATTATTGCTTTAAATACACATTACATTTCTACTTCAACTACTACAAGAATAAAAGATTGTACTTTACTTCTCTTTACTCCTTCTCAGACAGTCTTCTTTATAGAGATCCAAGTTTCTAACCTGTATGGTTTTCATTTTGCTTAAAGTACTTCTAAAATTTCTCAAAAAACACGTCTACTGCCAACGAATTCCCTTCAGTTTTTATTTGTCTGAGAAGACTTCTATTTCTCCTTCACCTTTGAAAGGTATTTATTGGATATAGAATTATAAATCGGTGATTTAAAAACTATTTTCCTAAGTATTTCACTCTATTCTCTTCTGATAAGAAGTCTGATGTAATTCTTATCCTTGTTTCTCTGTGGGTAAAGTATTTTTTCTTCTAGCTTCATTCAAGATATTCTCTTTGTTTCTGTTTCTCTGCAGCTTGAATAGGATATGCCTAAGTGTAGGGGGTTTTCATTTTTGTTTTTCAGTTGCATTTACACATAAATATATATTTGATGTGCTGTGAGTTTCGGGGCTTTGTGGTTTGGAGTCTGTCATAAATCTTGGAAAGTCTTCTGCTATTTTTACCTCAAATACATCTGCTTGATTCCCTCCTCTGCTGGTATTATGCATGTGTTACACTTTTTGATATTACACCAGGGTTCTCAGATATTCTAGGTTGTTTTTTTTTTTTAAGTTTATTTATTTATTTTTAGAGAAAGAGTGAGCAGGGGAGGGGCAGAGAGAGAGGGAGAGGGAGAATCCCAAGCAGGGTCCGCACCTTCAGTGCAGAGCCCTTTGGAGGGCTCAATCCCACAAACCATGAGATCATGATCTGAGCTGAAATCAAGAGTCAAATGCTTAACCAACTGGGCCACTCATGTACCTCTCAGATATTCTGTTTTTCTTTTTCTTCTTCTTCTTTTTTGCATTTCAGTTGGGGAGGTTCTTATTGACCTGTATTCAAGTTCTTTGACCCTTTCTTCAGCTGTGTTGTATCTACATCAAAAGCATCTTTCATTTCTGTTACAGTGGTTTTTAATTCTCTCTCTCTTTTTTTTATTCTTTCTTAGATTCTTTCTCATTTCTCTGTTTACATTACTCATCTTTTCTTGCATTCCATCTACTTTTTCCATTTGGGCCCTTAATATATTAATTGGTTTTTTTAAATTCCCTCTCTGATAATTCCAACATCTGTTCCATATCCGAAGCTGGTTGTGATGACTGTTTTGTCTTTCCAACCTGTATTTTTTTTCTAATCTTTTGGAATGCCCTATAATTTCTTGTTGAAAGCCAAACATGAGGATTTATGTTAATCCGACTAAGAGTTATGCTGTGTTTACTGTCTATTGTAACCACAGGTACCAGAGGTTTCAAATTATTCTAATGTTGCTGTTTTTCACTCCTTCTGACTTGAGGTTTCGATTAATACTCCTCCTCCCGGAGAGTCTGTGTCTTGCAACTCTCTCAGTTACAACCTACTGTTATGAGGCTGGAACCCTGTTGGCATTGTGATAATGTATGAGAGAGTGTGAATGTTCTCAAATCTTCTGAATGAGTCTGATTTCTTTTGGTAAGCCTGCATCATAGGATGTAACCTTCACAAGCGTTTCTCCAGTGGCATAGTGTTTGTTTTTTTCCTTCAACCGCCTGCTTCCTTCCCTGACTGCAGTGTTCCCAATCGATTTCCTTGAGGCCCCGATCATTACTGACTATGGCTTCCCCCACTTATGTGAGGCAGAAGGGCTGGAAAGAGCCTGAGTGGAGAGACTCCCTTCCACAGCTGAGATAAGACTCTTAGCAAAGCCTTTTCTCTGCAGAGAAGGCTTCTGTGATGGAGAACATTCTGAGTGTATCTGATGATGATTATTCTTCCTCTTCCCGTGCCAGAGCCACAAAGGGGATTTTTCCAGGATTTCCACTGTGGGAACCATATAGGGTTCCCGGTGGCAAAGCCCAAGAAAGTGGAGGGGTTTCCCTAAGACTGTGGCCCCCAGGAGTTCTCACTCTCATGCTAGACCACACCCCATCTCCAGCAACTCATAAAAATTACCAATTAAGTATCCTTCCCAGTTTATGGCTCCAGCAGCTTGTGCTTCCAGTCAGGAGATCTGGGCTATGTCTATCTGGATGTGTCTGTCTCTCCAGAGTTTAGTAGAGCAGTTTGCCCCGTGGCCTCCATTCTCTGATAAACTGAACCAAAGTTGCTGATGTTCAGCTTGCCTAGTCTTTTGTCTTTGTAAGGATGAGAGCATGAGCTTCCAAGCTCTTTATATGTTGCAGATGAAGCCAAAAGTCTTGCTTCCTATGTTTTGGGATGCTCACTCGGAGAACCCAGAGAACTCTAAGAAAGTCCCAGCCATGTGAAGAGACAGCACCAACTTGCCAGCCACGCTGGCAATGATCCCTCATATCTCAGTCAAGCTGCACAAAATGATAGCACATGAAGACGAAATAAACTTTTCCCATCCTTCTCCAATAGCAGATTCTTGAGCAAATTAAATGATAGCTGTTGTTTTAAGTCTCTAAGTTTTGGGGTGGTTCATTTCTCAGGAATATATAAGCAGAACATTCCTAACATAATCCTCAAGGCCTTGCAGATTTCTCAAAATTCAATTCATACCAATCTCTCCTGAACACACCCCATGTCACATGGGGCTCTCTGAGTTCGTACAACACACTAAGCTCTCCTTTGGGTCTGGCCTGAAGTATTCTTGCCCCTACACTTGACTGGTTGGTCACATCTTCTTCAGATCTAATAGTAAATGTCCCCTCCTAAGCAAGGCTGCCACTGTCTATCCATATAAAGCAGGCTTATTGCTCACCTGCAATAGATTACCCACCACTCATTATCTTAACTCTTTCTCATGGTTCTCTTTTCTTTTATGCAATTTAAATTACAGATGTGTCTGCTGGCTTAATTAGTATTTTACTCCCCCCACTAGATGATTGCCCCATTGCCTGGCCCAGTACACAGCACACACCACCAGGGTCTTGGTAAATGTCTCTAAAGGAAAGAAGGGAGGGAGGGAGGGAGGAAGAGAGAGAGAGAGAGAGGGAGAGAGAGAGGGAGAGAGAAAGAAAGAAAAAGAAAGAAAGAAAGAAAGAAAGAAGGAAGGAAGGAAGGAAGGAAGGAAGGAAGGAAGGAAGGAAGAAAGAAAGAAAGAAAGGAAGGAAGAAAGGAAGGAAGAAAGAAAAAGAAGGAAGGACAACAAGCAGGCAGGCAGAAAAACAGGAACTGTCTCTATGCATTCCTTGTTCAGACCAGGGCTTCTCGACCTTGGCACTATTGACACTTTGAGCTGAATAATTCCTCATTGTGAGACACTGTCCTATTCATTTGTAGGACGTTTCACAGCATCACCTGCCTCTGGATGCCACCACCACTCCCTCAGCTGTGAAAACCAAAAATGTTTCCAGATATTATCAAATGTCTCCTGGTGGGGCAAAAAAAGAATCCATTGAGAACCACTGATTTAGTGTTGGGAGCCATTTTGGGCTCGCAGGTTGAGACCCCTCCCTGCATGGGAAACGCTGAAGCAAAGCTCCCGCCAGCCAAACTGGCGCCTAGTTTTACCTCCTTCTAAATAATCTTTCAGGCCTGGATTTCTTGAATTGCTCTCGTTGGCCTAAGGGATATAATGCTCTTTGGTTTTATGGCACATGGAAAAGGGGACCTGGAGTGCAATGTCTTGATGGATAAAATCTGAATGAGAGTAACCTGGCCAGAAGTAACCTCAAAGTTGCCTCTTAGAGATAGGTTACACAAATTAATCATATAGAATAGCAGTTATGAGTTGGCTAGAAATTAGTAGGCATTAGGCCTCAAGACTCCTTGAACCAAACTAGATTTTCCCTGCAGGTATCGCATTGTGTTAATCATCCCCTCAGCCCCACCATAAAACCTCAAGGCACATCTCCGTAAAGCTTCTCTCAGAATTAACACACTGATGGGAAAGACTGTAAAGAGACTTAGGACCTTCCCCGGAAGTTAGCCTAGCCCAAAAGTTAGAAGCACTGCTTATAGATAAGGTACAAACTAAAATAGCTAAACATATCTTCAGTGATCAGCAGCAAATATTGAGCACCTCCCTGAGGTTAACATTTCGCAAATCCTTTTATAATTCTCATCCCCATACTCCCTTATAATAAAAAGGCAATAACAAAATACTCTTACAAAAGCTACCATAAACCTATAGATAACTACATAGGTCTTGTGACAACAATGTATGTTGTAAAGAATGCCTTGTCACTGATGTAATGTCACTCGCTACCTTTAAAAATAACAACACTGAGACCAGCAAAGCAGAGATGCCAGAATTGCCAGGGCTGCCTGCTTGGTCATCAGACTCCATCTCTCTCATGGCTCTCTCACTTCATTTTGCCTGACCATCCGTCCTTCATGGACCCCTAGATTCGCCAGAACAAGGATCACGGCAATTTAGAATGGAAAGATGCTACTTCCCCCGCATCCTGGTTGAAACTGAAAGAATCACAATAATAATGAAGCAACTCAGGGATGTGGGTATGCTTTAAACTGAAACCAATCTTATCGTTATATCCTTCCCCTCCTCTTCAGAAACCACTTAAAGTGAACCATGGGGGAGATATCCAAGAAGCCCAGACATTACAATAATTGGAAATTCCACACTAACTTTTTCAAAAAATTCCTCCGCTAACCAAAAAAATGCCTCCATTTTCATTAGCTGGGCATATCTGACATATAACCACAATTCTGAAGACAGCAAATATAAGAGATTCTTTTGAGGGCCTCCTAATCAAATGATCAAAGAACTCTGATAATAAAAATGGCTAACAGAGGCCAATACATTTAAACATTGTCTAATAGGAAAGTTATTCCTATACAGTTTAGTCTAGCAATTGAAATCATGCTTCTTGCCTAAACAATATCCCCATTGTCACTTTTGTCAAAAATATTAGGCATTGTTTGTTTATCTGCTGCAAACTAAATGAAACCAGCTGCACCAATGAACCAGACTCCAATGCCTTGTCTTCTTCCTCTAAAGGAAGTCAGGGCTGAATCTGCAATCTGAAGAGACTTCTGGGGTTTTAAAATTAGTAGATGTGGTGGGTGGGCTATTATCCTCCTTGGCTTAGGTAAGGATAAGAATTCTACTTTTTCAACTTTCACCTAGACACAAGGAACCTTGGATCTGAAAGGTACAAGGAGTAAACTCATTTATTCCCTTAGCTTTTTTCTTTTTGACCCAGTTTCTCTTGCCGTATGTATGTTGTAATGCTGTATGTATTTTGTGCCTTAAATTATAAAGCTAACAGTGACATACTGTGATGCCATTTTCATACCCTGTGATTAACAGTGTGGACACAGGCTCGATCTTTAATGCAAATGGTGATAATAAGCTTTGGCCTGTGGACCCAAAGTCTAAAAGAAAATCAGAGCAGGCCTAATGAGAAACAGAGATTGGGCCTCGGGAGCATCCTGCAGTAGAGCTCATAAAATGCAATCACATTTCCCTCTTTTGTAGAGAGTTCCCAGTTGTGGGTAGGCAGCCTCTCAGGATGCTAGAAATCAGCATGACAGTCCAGGTGTCAACACTTAAGATGGAAACCTCCATGAACCGGGAGTTCAGTGTTTTCCATCTGGGGATTTCTGATTTTTAGAATTCTTCAAGCTTCTCCTGATAGTGTTTCAATGGAGTTGACCTTCAGGGCAAGCAGTAAGAGCCACCTCTTTAATCTCACATATTCTGAAAAGGTGGTTAACTGCCACAGCCTTTCTTCCTACTGCTGCTTGTTTTAATTAACAGCGTTTCCCCCCCTATTTCTCCTGGGGCTTTGAAGAGCTCTTTGAAATGTGTTTAGTATAGTTCAGTCTTGGTTTGGCATAGTCTCTCAATTTATGAGGTCGTTTCATTCAAGTTCAATTATTCAGCACAAATTGGCAGAATGAAACGCTAAAAGAAGATTGGCACTTTCAATCACATAAATCTCATGTTACATAAAGTGAGCAAATTCCTCCATTGTTCTTACTGACCTCTGAGATAACAATTTACGGCTGGCACAAACCAGTGTGGGCAGGCTTCTCTGCTTAGCAGGCTCCCTTAGGACTAAGGCTTTGGCACCATCACCTCAACAGAAACTGAAGATAAGCCGGGAAAAAATGACCAGAAATCAGGACCATCTGTGGGCAGACTTGGTCTAAATAAGCCCAATACTCTAATTACAGAGACAGAACAAAGAGCAGGCTTTTCCTTCTCTAAGTGACATGAAGGATGGGAACATCAAAAGCCTTACATCCACCCTAGAGAAGTAGGAAGGAAAAGGAGAGGACTCTGTTCTAGGCAAAAGGAAAGGTTCATAACGTCTCAGCACTCGTGGCGGGTGCAGAAACCCAGGGAGGGGGAGCTCAGGTGTCTAAGAGGGACTTGGGTATACTCTGTCTGCAGATCCCAGTTCACTGAGGAGCACGAGGTCCCCATCACACCTCAAGTCTGAGGTGCTGTGGCCACAGCTCTTATCTACATCAGCCAGGCATTTATGGGGGTTCACACATAAACGACCCACCAACCCTGCCCAATTACATTGCTTAAAACCAATTCCACTTTGGGGCGCCTGGGTGGCCTCAGATTCTTGATTTGGCTCAGGTCATGATCTCATGATTGAGCCCTGCATAGGTTCCAAGCAGCCTGCTTGGGATTCTCTCTCTCTCTTTCTCTCTCTCAAAATAAATAAACAACCTAAAAAAATTCTACTTCAACACTTAAACATAACACTTTTTGCTTAATCAAAATTTGCACAATAATCCAAATGAATCAGTTTGTTTTTACTTTAAAGCTCCCATTCTTTAACAAATTTAGTGGAGAGTCTGATAACAAAGGTAAAAATCTCACTATATTTGCTTGGGGACCACAGCCCAAAAGACAACTGTCCCAAGGATTCCTTTGAATACACACAGTGATGATGGAGGCTTGATTTAAAAGCAATGAGGCTTAGCATCATTCTCTGCAGCTCCACCCATGTCTTTGCAAATGGCAAGATTTCATTCTTTTTTATGCAAAATAAGTCAGAGGAAGACAAATACCATATGATTTCACTCATATGAGGAATTCAAGAAACAAAACAAATGAGCAAAGGAAAAAAAGTAAGAGAGAGTGAGAGAGAGAGAGAAATTAAGAAACAAACTCTTTTTTTTTTTTAAAGAAAAGTGAGGTAGGGGAGAGGCAGAGAGTGAGGGAGAGAGAATCTTTTTTTTTTTTTTAATGTTTATTTTTGAGAGAGAGAGAGACACAGCATGAGCAGGGGAGGGGTAGAGAGAGAGAGGGAGACACAGAATCCCAAGCAGGCTCCAGGCTCTGAGCCGTCTGCACAGAGCCCGATGCGGGGCTCGAACTCACAAACCGCGAGATCATGACCTGAGCTGAAGTCGGACGCCCAACCGACTGAGCCACCCAGGCACCCCAACAAACTCTTAATTATAGATCACAAACTGATGGTTACTTGAGGGGAGGTGGCTGAGGGGATGGGTTAAACAGGTGATGGGGATTAAAGGCGTGTACTTGTCTTGATGAGCACTGGATGATGTATGGGAGAGGTGAATTACTATATTGTACACCTGAAAAGAACATAACACTGGTTAACTAACTGGAATTAAAATAAAATTAAAAAAATAAAAGCACATGAGACTGTGAATTTGATCAATCACCCCTGGAGAGAACATATTTCAAATACTTTAGTCAACATCATCCTCTCTTCCTTCCTTTTGAAAACCCCATACCATTTTACTTGGGCCTTTTGTTACTGTATTCTAGTTCATATCAAATACACTACATTCTAACTCCTGTAGAGTTAGGTATATGGCCCATCTGCCTTCAAGACTGTGAAGTCTCCTAAGGTCAGAATCCATATATGATTCACCTCTTCACCTACGATATAAAAAGGGCATAAAAACAACATAATAAACACTTGTCATTAGTTGAATAAGCTCAAAAAAATGTTAACAAGTCCCTTAAAGCACAAAAGTCCCTGGGATGGGGTGCCTGAATGGTTCAGTCAGTTGAGCATCTGACTCTTGGTTAAGGTTCAGGTCATGATCTCACATTCATGAGTTTGAGCCCAGCATCGGGCTCCACACTGATGACACAGAGCCTCCTTGGGCTCTTGCTCTCTCTTCCTCTCTCTCTCTCTGCCCCTCCCCCACTCATGCTCATGAGCATACTCTCTCTCAAAAATAAGTAAGTAAACATTTAAAAAAAATCCCTGCAAAGGTCCCTGAAAGCTAAAAAGACAATTTTAAGGTACTAAATTTAAGACATTTTTAAGTGCAAAGTATTATATAATGCATAATTTCTTTAATCTTATATTAAATGTTACAGGGATTTACAAGAGAGAACATGATACCAAACCAGGATAGAAATCACTATCAGAGTGATGATACAATGTCTCCCTTCCCCAAATATGAACGCGCGCGCGTGCACACACACACACACACACACAGAAAGCATCTTCAAGCAGAAGAATACTGGTTTAAGAAAACAATCTCTACTCAAATATGAGAATGTGGGAAGTCTAAAGCTTTATTAAAAAACTTAAAAAGCTTCTTTGTGAGTGTTGTATGTTGACATGGTTGCAGTACCAGTCATATTCTTTAGAACCAAGCTCATTACCAACAGGGCTACACAGTATGGAAATATTGGCCAATTTCTCTTCACTCTATGTCTCTACACAAATAAGAAACTCAAAACAGCTCAAGGAATAAAAAGCCTCTCTATTCCTTCTAAATTTTCAAAACTATAGCTAACAGCAACTCCATCTAAGTCAACAAGTACACAAACTTTTTGGGGTGGAGAGGAGAATATCTTTTGATTGCATTATTTAAAGAAGAACTATGAAATAAAAGATGACTTAATATATACCATAAGTAGTAAAAAAATATATATATGTAAAAAAATAAGACAAGAATACAATGCTAAACTGGTAACGTTTGAAATGTACAAGTAGAGGCACCTGGGTGGCTCAGTCGGTTGAGCGTCCAACTTCAGCTCAGGTCATGATCTCGCGGTCTGTGAGTTCGAGTCCCACGTCAGACTCTGTGCTGACAGCTCAGAGCCTGGAGCTTGCTTTGGATTCTGTGTCTCCTTCTCTCTCTGCCCCTCCCCCACTCATGCTCTGTCTCTCTCTGTCTCAAAAATAAACTTAAAAAAAAATGAAATGTACAAGTGTTATGGATTGAATTATGTCCTCCAAAAAAGACATATTCGAGTTCTAATCTCCACTACCTCAGAATGTGACATAGATTCTTTGGAAATAGGGTCCTTTACAGAGGTAATCAAGTTACAATGAAGTCATTAGGGTGGGCCCTAATCCCATATGACCTCCGTCCTTATAAAAAGGGAAAATCTGGATACACACACACACACACACACACGCAGAATATCATGTGAACATAAAGGCAGAGATTCAGGTAGGCATCCACAAGCCAAAAGTGCCAAAGATTGCCAGCATACTGCAGAGGCTGTGTGAGAGCACACTGCAGAGGAGAGAAGCAGGAACAGACTCTCCCCTACAGAACCAACCCTCAGAAGCACTAACTCTGCTGATACTTTGGTCTTAGGCTTTTAGCTTCCAGAACCATGAAAATATAAGTGTTTGTTGTTTAAGCCACCCTGTCTGTGGCACTTTGTCTCGGCAGCCCTGGCAAATTAATACAATGAGGTTCATGGCAAAATCCAAACTTTGACGCCTGGAAATCAAGACATACGTCAAATGCTCACAAACTAAAAACTAGTGAGATCCCTACAAATGTCAGGCAGCTCTACTACAAGACAATGATAGCTACTCTCAGAGAAGGTGCTAAACACAACGTTTAAAGATGAAGGCAGGGAAGCAGACATTGCTGGGGGAGTGGTGAAGAGTCACAACACTTGGCTGGCTATTTAAATTACAGCACTTCAGGGGACACATCAAACAAACTTAGCTCTCAAGCCTTGCTCTATAGCACCTAACTATCGTGCTCCGTCTGACCTAACCTCATCACCTTAAAGCAAACAAGCACAGGCAGACTGTCATCTCTTAAAGCAGGTGAGTGGTCAATGGCTTTCATCTCCAGTTGGAGGAAATTAAATGCTACATGCGACCAGCAGCCTTGAAACTGCTTGAGAAACGCTGACGAGATACATTTAGGCCTGCTGGCGTGAAGAGTATTAACTGTCCAGAACCGTTGTTCTCAAAGATTGTAGATACTTAAAAGGCAGTCTTTTCTTTTATTCAAGCATAATAAATGAAGGATTTTTCAACTATCTCCAAGATTTTGACATAAATCTTTACGTTAAAGATTTAATACAGTTATTAACTTACATTTGGAAATCAGCTGAGTATATCTTTTTTTGGGAAGGCACTTCAAAGTAATTGGTGTGTTTCCTTATAATGAAATAATATTTGCTTCTATCTGATTCATGATTACAATAAGACAGAGCATATGTGAGAACCTTCTGGAATATTCAACAAGGACTAAGGCTTTCCAAGGCAGGCCTTCTACTGCTGAAGCAGTATTGTGTAATGGTTAGGAAAAGAATGGCTTCAAATCAGAGAGACGTGAGCCAAAAAAAGCTTTGCCACTAACCAACTATACAAACTTGGACAAGTGGCTAACACCCGCCACACACCAAGATTCCTAGTCAAATGGATGATAATAATAGGAACTATCTTTTAGGACACTGTGAGAAATAAATAAGACAATGGATTATACAGTGTAGTTATCCTTATAAACATGAAATACACAAGTAATTTTCATAAATTAGAGAAATAACTATTTTTCCTTAAGAAAGAATATAAAGTTTGACACACAATCTCTATTGAAATTTGCTCAAAAATACTCGATAATGCTGAAGCACCCTAGTTAAGTCATTAACAGCCCTCTATACTTGATTTGTTTTTTATTCCCCTTCAGGTTTATTTTTCATTCAAAATTTTTAAAAAGACTTTTTTTGCAAATATCTAAAATCCCAAAGTTAATACTACTATTTTTGACTTATATTATTCCTACATTCTTACTTACATATCTTCCTTTGTCAGAAATATTTCTTCATCTTCTTAAAAACCATAAGCAAAGGTACAAGGCTACATTCCAGAAAAGCCAAAGATTAACAAAATGGTCAAAACTTATTATGTGTTTAGGATGATCCTTCAGAGAATTTTCTTCTAAATGTTTCTATGTAATTAATTAGGTTAAAATTTCCTATCTTCCATAATAACTTAAAAGAAACAAAAATAGGGATGGTTCAGAAAATCATTTTTCAACATCATTTGGTAAGGTTATTAAGGTAAAACAAGGCTTGAATCTCCTACAATTATTTGAAAAATAGCATTATATTTCTACATGCCACTGAATATAGTAACTCTGTGCTCTTAATAAGAGAAGGAGGAGGCCTGTCGGAAACATAGAGGGTAAGCTCTGTAAGAACTGAAACTGTGCCTGGCCCCAGGATAGCATGGGCTTGGGGGCAGAAGATGAGAATAGGAGGGAAGGGTTGTTTCTCAAAGTGAAAAATATATGTAGTATGATGCCAAAGTACACAGGTAGGAAAAAAGAAAAAGTTTGTGTTTTTTTTAATTTAGTGACTTCTGAAAGGTGAAGTAAAAGCTCAATTTAAAACGACGCAAGGATGGCTAATATATTTGGCTTTGTCAAATCAGTACTCTTGTTCATAAGCAAACATTAAATCACCAAGAGGAATTAATCATGTCTTTCACCTAGAAATGAATTCTCATTCAAGGGTTTCGACTCCAATGTTGGGGGCAGGGTAGGACAGAAAAGATTAATTAGACAAGTCTGCAAAACTGTTTGCTAGCAGAGAAAACCAATTCTGCTGACTTTTACACTTCCTAAAACAACGACAAAAACTGAAAGGGGAAAATCTATTGGCATATTAAATGAGAATTAATTAAATTATTTAATATTATTAACTATTAATAATTAGTATTGACAGAGCAGGTACGTTTTAAAGGTGACAAATTCAAAAACAAATGAACTTACTTGCTTTTTCCTTTGTAAACTGTAGCATAAGAGCCTTCCCCTAGTTTTTCCAGTTTTTCATATGAGTCAGCTTTTCCAAATTTGGGACTTGTTGGCTAAAAATGGAGCAGAGGGGTAAACAAAACAGATTGTATCAAACTAATTAACAATAAATAGGCCAATTTTGCTAAAAATGCACAGATTCTGACTCTCCGTAAATAACTTTTTTCTGATATAAGAATATTTATTCTAAAAAATAACACGACATCTACTCAGCATACAAAACTCAGAAGATGCAGATGAATAGAACACAGTGTAGAAAGTTTAAATAAGCAATCCACTAAGAGACAACCACCGTTAACATTTTGACATCTCTCCACATTGCTACAAATGGCAGGATTTCATAGGAGGGCACTTGTTAGAATGAGCACTGGGTGTTGCATGGAAGCGATGAATCACAGAAATCTACCCCAAAACTAAGAGCACACTGTATACACTGTATATGCCAACCTGACAATAAATTGTATTAAAAAAAAATATATATATATATGTATCTTCTTCCAGCACTATCTATGTGCTGAAGACTGCTTTATTATATAAAAGTAGGATTACACTATACATACTGAGTGTAATATGCTTTTTTTCCCACTCAATATATTATGAATATTTTCCAAGTCATTATATAATCTTCTAAATTAGGGGCTGGCTAATCCAACCTACCACCTGTTTATTCCACAAACTTAGAAAAGTTTCATTTTTTCATGGGGAGGGGTGGTCAAAAGAAGAATAAAATTTCATAGCATAAGAAGACTACATATGAAAATCAAATTTTAATGTCCATGAAGTTTATTAGAGTACAGTCATGCATGTTCATATACATACTGTTTTAGGACTTGCAAGCTATAACAGAGGTGCGGTTGTAACAGAGAGAATATAGCCAACAAAACTGAAAATATTTACTATTTGCTCTGTTGTAAATTATGACTGTATAATATTCAGCCACATAAAGGCTCCTCCAATACCTCTTAGCAATAATGCAAACAGATAATCAAAGATGTATCACTCAGATATTACTCATTAACACAAAAGGAACTGTCTTATGTATTATAAACCAGTCTTTAGAGTTTAGCTGCAGCAAAATAACTCTTCCTCAAGACATGGTAAATCCCATCAAGACCATAAAAGTACTGAGTGAGTAATCTCACTCTTACTGTCCCCAGCTCCTACTCAACTTCCACCAGACAGCAAGAAATGGGGAGTGCTGTCCTCCACGGGGCAAGTTATCTATTATTTTAATATCACTATAATAGGGTAATATCAAAACACATGAGAAAATGATAATTATAAAAGGAATTAAAAGCACCTTAAAGGGATTATCCAGTCTCAGGCATTTGCACGGAGGAGACAGATGAGAATGTGGGTATTAGGGCTAGAAGGGCAGAGCGAGTACTGAAGGAGCCATTACACAGAGAAAGGATGGCAATCTCCCCGATTCCCAAGCTATAATCCCTGTCTCTCTCATACAATCACTAGAGATGGTTTACAGAAAACAGAATAAGCTGACGGCAATGCTCAAATACAAAAATGAGTATATAATCAAAAATCAAAAATCATTTCAAGAAAATCAACATCTTGGAAAAAGAAGCATAAAATTCAATGCGTGGAGAAAGTAAAACCCTGATAATAGAGTTGACATTGCAAAGAATAACTCTGAGTAAAAATACCCAGCATCATCAAAGAGATTTCAGAAGTTATCATATCCTTTAAGAAGAAATAATTAGAGATTTATTTAATGAATGAATTAAAATATTCAATGGGCAGTGAATAAAAGAACTGACATACATGAAAAGTGATATGCTCTATGTTTGAACACAATTCTCCCAGAATAGTTTAGGGGGAGGTTGCATCTAAATAGAAAATTCATCCAACAAAGATATTTTAACAGACAATAATGACTACGAAATTAAAATTAAGCAACAGTCTCAAAATAAATAGAAAAAATGATTTTGAATCACTAACACTGTACTCAAAATAGTCTTCTCAGTGGGACAGAAAAGCTGCAATTTTACCACCTACAGAAAAAAAAAATCTAGATGTAAAATTTTGTATTATCTTAATAGAAGATGTACTTGGAATGACGGGGGAAGTGCAGAAAGGCAAGGAACACTGGGAAAAAAGAAGCAACAGCAAGTTGAGATTTCTTGAATTGGACAAACAGCAGATACTGAGTGATGCCAAATGCATAGGTTTTAGTATGTTTCTTAACTCTTAAAAGATAAGCACTACAATGACATGAATAAGACCTACAAATCCCAAACAAATTAGGGAGAAAGGAATGGAAGAACAAAATATAATGAGGAGGAGGAGAGTATGAAATGGAAGGTTAGAGGAGGGGATGCTCAAGAACAAAACACATTAAGTAAAAATTCATAAAATGAGGTTAAGTGTAAACATATCAATCACATCAACCAATTGTATTGATTACAATAAACATAAATGAAAAAACTTCCTCTCTTAATAGAAACTTTTCAGAGTAAAAAAAAAAAGAAGTCTAGCAATATGCTATTCAGAAAAGACAGAAATAAAATAAGTAAATCTGAAAGTAAAGGGAAAATACAGCAAAACAAGTAATTTTACAAAATAGTGCATTAAAGCAACCTTGATGGCAAACAAGATAGAATTCATAAAACAACAAATAGATTAAAGTAGTATATCCCATAAAAATGAGTATTAAAATTCACAAAGAAATTTAATAATCATGAACCAGTATGAGTCAATTAACATAGTTTTGAAATGCATGAAACAGCTGCTAATAGCAATAAAATAAGAAATTGTCAAATTCACAGTGATAATTGGCAACAAACATACATCACTCAGACATCAACAAAGCAAGCAAACAAGTAAGTAAAAGGATTTATAAGCTTGAATATTAGAATTACCATTTTAATCTAGTACACAAAATAATACATATTCCTTTCAAGCACACATTTTAATTCATTAAAAAAATGAACACAGATTAGGCCATAAAGAAAATTGCAATATTCAAAACTGCAGGAACATTTTAAGTTACTTTTTCTAAACACAATGCAATAAAATTAGCAATTAAGAACAAAAGGAAAACATATTTCGGCTATGTGAGTTAAAAAGAAAATCAAAATTGAAAACTCATAAATAAATATGTGGCACTTAGGACATGACATTTTAAGGCCCAGGGGATATACCCAAATCAATACATACAAGAAACCATACATACAAATGCACATATTAGAAAAGAAGAAAGGTTGAAAGTAATCTGAATTAGACATAATAGGAGAGGATTAATAAAGACAATGGACCACGTATTCTTTTCTTCAAGAACTTGTAAGGTACAAACGATGTGTTGAGCTGAATCAAGTAAAACTTAATGGAAAATTACATTCAAAATCGCCTGACTAGTCCTGTGTGGGTTATGTTCTCATGCATTTTTCATCACCGGGAAACAGCTTGCGAATGTCACACTTTACCATCACCCTCCTGGGCCCAAGTTTTAAATAGAAATTTTAAAACCTATATTAAACTTCAGTATAAAATGATCTTCAATGGGGAAAATATTGTGTTCACAGTTCCACTCTAAATTATTTAAAATTAGAATGAAAAGTCTGTGTTTGCTTTTGTGCTTCTTTAAGAATAAATCTAATCTAAGTTAAAGAAAAAAGCAGCAGCAGAAAATTACCTCTTTACTCCTATTAGGAGATAAACCGCTAATGTGTATTTATAGCAAGTATGAGACACAGTCACACAAAACTGGTAGAAGAATAGGAAGCCAATATTTTCACCTCCTAAAAATGCACAAATAATTTTCTAAAAATATTTCATTCTTCATAAACTGCCTTACATATTAGATTTGGTGTAATCGTTTTAAGATATAGACCACACTAAATGTACTACTTAAAGAAACTGGATTGAGGAAATTAGAAAAGGAGAATATACTTTAAGAAAAAAAAACAACAAACAAAAAAACAAACCTTATTTGTCCACAAGAAAAATCAAGTAAAAGAAGAAGCTAATGGCACAAAGTAGTCTATTTATCTAATTAAATGGATTTGGATGCAGTTAATGCATGGTGAAATACACGCTATTAATACTGTGATGGCAGAAAATTAATATTTTGCCACATTGGATGGTAAGACAATCAATGTTATTCTCCCTGTGAAACTGGTATGGATACATTCTGGAAATACACTATAATCTACAGATCAATCATGCTAGCTTCATAGCTCCATGCACATGTAGTATCTCTCTAAACATTTTTATCTACAAAAGAATGGGCCAATGGATTAGGGCATGTCTATGAGATAGTCTGAGCTTTAAGAGTTAGATTCTTGTAAAGTCAATCCCCTATTTTAAGTAAACAGAACCGTTCTGATCTCTAATTACTATGCATATAAATAAGGAATCCAACTGCTAAGTCGTTAAAGAGGCCAATAATAAAAATCCTTCCCATCAAATGAGTGAAATTAAGAATAACTCAGAAAGAAAGGTGTTATTTTGTTTGATAATTAAAGTTCAGGCCTTTGGTCTATTTTTTTTCTCACAACTTTATTAAATCATCACATTTAAGTAAAGATGCTAGATCAAAACCAATATGTAGTCAACCCTAAATATTATCTTTGGCTCTTTGCTGTCAGGGGCCTGGGTGGATTAGAAACAGTCTTATGGGGCAACTATTCTCTGCTTATCACTTCCCTACTTAGAGTGCAGGCTGGAGATAGCACTTTAGAGAATTAGAAATACAGAGGGCTAATCAGCAATTACTAACCAACACTAACTGCACAGAGATGTGGAATTTAGTGAAATAATGTAAATACATTTTTTTAAAAACAGAATAAAGGTACAGAGACCAACAATTGTCTGGACCAGTGGAGGGGAACATTGGCATAGATAACAAAAAACTGAAGATAATATTCCAGCTGAATGGTGTCTGCCACCCTGCCATGAAGGACATGCTCATGGCCCTTGCAAGCTCTAGTTCATGGTTTGTGTAATTAACAGTGACAGTTAGTTAATATCAAGTGTTTGCTATGTGCCCGGCTTTGAGCTGATCACTTCAAATACATTATCTACATTTAATCCCTATAACACTATTTTGAGGGTTGGTTTATTAATATCCTCACTTGGATGTGAAGAATTTAAAGACCAGAGAAGTAAAATAACCCTCTAACATCCTGTAGCTAATGGCAGAGCTAGAATTCAAACCAAGTTAATTAGAATCGAGAACCTATTTTTCTTTACCACTACTACATTTCCCAAGGAGACCTAACTCTCATGGAAGAGGCATTAAATTTTTCTTAAATTTGTCATCTACTAAAACCCTATTCCTATAAGCAGGTATGTGTTTTTTAACTGCATTTTTATAAACTACATGAGTACACCTCCATGTTCATTCTAACGATACCATGACATGGCTATAACCATGTCCAGAGTTTCATACTGAATTCACTGAAAATTGACTTTAACCTTCTTATATAACCCCTTGCTTAATATTACTGATGATGCCCTAGATTGCAGAAAAAAACACAGTAAGAATCACTGCTTCTACTGTATTGTACTATAATTTTGAGAGTGGATGTTGAGGGTAAGATGGGAAAGATTCAATCAGAACCACATGGCCTCAATAAATGAGAATTTCAAGTGAAATATCCCTTTGCTCATTTTTTTCCTGCCTTTGATCTCAGGAAGTGGCTCTATCATCCTGTATTTCTAGGCCTATTACACAGTCACGCTAAAGTAATCCACAGCTGATGGATAACTCGGTTACGAAACAGATCTAGATGCTACACACAGAGATACATCCAAGCACCACAGGCTGTTACAACCTGACAAGGGATGGTTCTATCTGGGAATGTTCTAGTCCCCACAAGAACGAAGCAATGCCAAGATAAGACACCCCCACACACACAAGGATAAACACCTAAGACCTAAAGTAGGACTCTCATGTTTGCACCTTCTTCCCCTCTCTTCAGATTGGGCCTGACTATCATGGGATATAGATTCTTCTGGAGATGGGAGGAGATAAATTTAGAGGACTTTGTGGAATGTAAAGAGGACCTTAATCTAAATATGAATTTCTGAAAATATGTTCTCTTTAAGCTTAGCTTATGATAGCACAGCTCAATGAAATCCCTTCTAAATTAGGCTAGTAAGACAGGCAATGTCCCGTAGCACTTCCAATAGCTCTAGCCATTGGAGCACAGCTGGGTTGGAGGAGGTGGTAGGAAAAGGGGAAGGAAAGTTTGTCTTGTCAGTGACGGTATTAAACACTACCCAGGGACTAGGCCCAGGAAGAGCAGGCGAACTCAAGAAAATGTCGGAAATAAATAAAACCTGTCAAATTACCTCTTGAAATATACCAATTCAAATAAAATCACATTCTTTAGATCCTGCCTGAATTTTAAAGTGCCACAATCTAGATGAATTCAGGAAGTACAGGTGAATGTGATTGTCTCCGTGGTCAAGGTACTCTTGGCTTCCTGATTTCCAGTCATGATTCCTAACATAGACAATGACCAGTAATGTCAGGGCAGGGACATATATACCCAGTTGGGAAGACATGGCATTGGACAATATATCTACCACAGTATTTCCAAGAAACAAGAATGGCTATCCTGTTTTCCTCGCTAAAATAGAAGCTCAGCACAGTGCCATACTTTTGTTCACTTTCTCCCTCCTTCTCAGTTATGCCTTTGGAACCTATTCAAGATAACTAATATTTCAAAGAAATAACAGTAAAATAAAGATATAGTATTAATCCTGCTGGCCCTTGGGTAAAGGGAGTATTCCAAAGCCTACCAGCCTTTACAAATCTTTATAACAATATCTGCCCCAAAACTCCGATGCCAGGGGGTATGAAATGATCAAACCCATACACTATCAGATGGGATATAAAGTGGTATAACACAAAAATTGTTACTGCCTCCATTTTCTGTCCAATGAAGAATCCAAAGGAAAATAGTCTTTCCATAAAAAAAAAAAAAGTATTATAAAATACCCTCTCCCATCACAATAGGGGTGAGAACAAAAAGGCAGTAGGTAAAAAGGACTTGAAATAAAGAATATTACAGCATTGTGCTAAAAGAGAAAACGAAACCATTTCCAGCTTGAGGAGAAAAGAGCAAAGACAATTTTTCCAAGGCATATTGAATGGAGGCAAAAAACCCCTATAAAGAAAAGAAGCAAAGCAGTTTCCACATAAAGTAAGTGGCCTGATATATAAAAAAGACTTCCCAGGGTAGAACAGGAAAGGGTAAGCCCAGTAAGAAACTCGGGAAAGAGGATCTAAAGGAAGTTAACAATAGGAAAGAATCAGTGTAAATTTCTAGTTAAACACGGTATTAATCTCTCCCCCTCACCAATCTATACTAAATTGACAGTCAAGTTATAACTCACAAGGACAAACAGAACGAGTAAGAAGAAGACTGCAGACAAAATACAAACAAAAATTTGGAGACAGGAGACAAATGGATGGGAGGTCACTGACTACTACGATGACCAAACGCATAAACCAATAAGAACGAACTCAGTTCATACTCCAGAATCCCAGAAACACTCAAGAATTAGAAACTGAACTTCAATGAGGAGCCAAAAACAAAGTGCTTAGTTGGAATGGGTTTAAGGAACAGGTCCTTTTCCGGAAACTTGACTCTCTCAGTCAGGTGTCTGCCCTTCCCTGATCCCCACAGAGGCTTATTCTCTGAAGAGGTTGAACCAGACAGGCTCAGAACTGGGACAGACACAAGCACAGCAGAAATCAGGATGAAGAGTCATACCGAATGAAAACAAAGCACAATAAGTCTGTGTGGAACTGGGAAACCCTGGGCTCCTTCTTGAACATCTCAGGAAAATAGCAATTAGGCTTTTTGTATCCTAAAAAATAGATTTGTAAATTACTCAACCAGGGGAAAAAATGGATTGATCCTGACATCTGATAGCCTTCCTATGAAATGACTATGTCTTAACTGTTATTGTCCATACTGAGCCCTGACAGTTGAGAAACACTGATGCCACAAACAACTTCCTATCAACTTGTTTCTACATTACTCATTATATGAACTCAGCCAACAGTTCTTTTCAAAGGCATGATCTACACTCACCACAATTAAAAATCTCAACAGGCAAGGCAGAGACCAAAACAAACAGAAGCAAAGAACTTAAAGGAAACTGGAGATAATTCAGGAAGTATAGTAAAAAAATTCTTCAAAACTTCCCTATGTTTAGTATCTTCAAAAACATATGAGACAACGTATTATTCATTGAAAAAGAATAGATTCATTAAAAAATTGTTTAATGCTTATTTATTTTTCAGAGAGAAAGAGACAGAGTGCGAGAGGGGGAGAGGCAGAAAGAGAGGGAGACAGAGAATCAGAAGCAGGCTCCAGGCCTGAGCTGTGAGCACAGAGCCTGGGCTCAAGCCCATAAACCGTGAGATCATGACCTGAGCCAAAGTTGGACACTTAACTGACTGAGCCACCCAGGCACCCCTGAACAGGTTGATTTTAAAAAGTACTTTTGAAAAATAAGAAAGAGCTTTTGGAAATAAGTGTTAGCAACAATTAAAAATTTAACTGAGGGGTTAAAAAAGTTTTAAATATCCATAAAGTAGAGAAAAACAAAAAGTAAATAAACAATATAAGAATCTTTTCTGAAATTGAAGGATATTAATTTAAAAATTGAAAAGATCCCCTGAGTCCCAAGAAAAAGATCCATATCAGGGATGAAAAGGAAGTCTTAGAAGTTTCCACAAAGAAAAAAAGCAGATCACAAAGAATGAATTAGGAATCAGAATAGTCTATGGCTTTAAATAACAATATAGGGACTTAGAAAGGTCCTCAAAAGGCAATGAAAAAAATTATTTTCTAAACTAGGATCCTACACACAGATTATTAATTAAGTTACCAAGTATGAATAAAGGCATAGTTTGTATGTGCAATGACATAAACCAAGAACGAGACATACAACCCAGAGCTTAGGTATTCAACACCAAAATGATGGAGAAGACTCTTCTCAAGAAGATGAAGGGCATCCTGAGGACAGCAGGTGTGGAGATCAACTAGTCAAGGACAATCTCAGGGGGAAGAATAACTGATAGGTAACTTGATTCTGATTTGTTTCAGGAGTTTTATACTTTTACCAAATAGTCTGTAATCTCAATTTGTGATTGAAATTATAATAATTCATTATATTAATTATGAACAATTGAATATGAGACAATTATGACTAAGAAAATCTAAAAGTTATGCAAAGAAGGATAGAGCTGTTGAATCACTATGTTGTGTACCTAAAACTAATGCAACACTGTGTGACAACTATATTTCAAGAAAAAAATAAATTTTAAAAAGCTATTCATTGAAAGGCATTGTTGATAGCTCAGTCAGATGAACGTCCCACTCTTAATTTCAGTTCAGGTCATGATCTCATGTATGGTAAGATCAAACTCTGCATCAGGCTCTGCACTAACAGCACGAAGCCTGCTTGGGACTCTCCCCTCTCTCTCCCTCTTGCTCGTTCTGTCTCTCACTCAAAATAAAAAAACTTTAAAGAAAAAGTTATTCAAGGGGTACCTGGAGGGCTCAATCGGTTGAGTGTCCTACTTTGGCTCAGGTCATGATTTCAGGGTTCATGAGTTTGAGCCTCACTCACATCGGACTCACTGCTGTCAGCTTTGGATCCTCTACCCTCTCCTTTCTGCACCTCCCCTCCCTCCTTGCACTCGCTCAAAAATAAACATTAAAAAAAAAGTTATATTCAAGGAAGGAAATTTAATCATAGTATATCATGTGGCCTTGCTATGAACAGCATTTATAGCATCATAAGATTGCAAATACTATTTATTAAAAGCCAAAAAGCAGGGGAAACATATTTGGAGACAACAACACAACAGAGAAAATCCTCTCCTAAACCAGTGGTTATTTCTAGAGGCTTGCTCAAATTCAGGTTTAATTTTGTTGGTGTTTTGTGTTAACTTCCACTAGGACATGATAATGTTTGGCTGTCTCTCTTTTGGTGATGTTAGTAGGTATTGACAATCATTACCTACATGAATTAACTTATCAGGGATTACCAAATTGTGATTCCCAAATATATGAGCCTTTCTTGATTTATGATTTCTAAAAGAGAAATTCACCCTCCCCCCATCAAAACTAGGTTACCATGAGGTAAATTTCATATAAAGAATCACAGAAAATAAATGCTTAGTCATTTGCTTTATTTACCAGTTTTTCAACGATTCTTGTTTTTAATAAAGATTTCTCTTGGGTTTTGCGTGTTAATTTATAACCTGCTATTTCTATAATTTCTCTCATTGCTTAGAATATTTCCATTGATTCTTTTGGACTTTCCAGATACGTCACCAAAAATCTGCAAATAAAGATAATTTCACCTCCTTCTAGTTTGCTTTCATTATCTGTAAAGATGTTACTCTGCTCCTTTTTCTTTTTTTTTTTTTCATAGTTTTGTATGGGATTCAACCAATAATTTTTCTATTGGTTAGTTTTAGCAAAATGAACTATTCAGTAGTTTAAGACAGGGGTGTGGCCAAGATAGCTTTTCTAGTTTCCTAGAATAAATTTCTTTCATCTTTTTCACGAAGTTAAAAAATGAAGAAAATCTAAAACACACTGAGATCTTCCACCATCTGTTTTGCCAGAACACTTCTTTCTGGACATTCCATTTCCTTTGTCCCTGTTGAACGTGACCTGCACAGAAAGTCTACTTCAACACTTCAACTAGCTGCCCTGGAAAGGTGCTTCAATTTGGCTTTCTAGAAAAGTCACAAAAAGGCCAGAAGACCACTTCAATATCAATAGACCACCATGGTCTCCTTGCACTCACCTGCTCACAGAAGCTATCCAAATCCCTCCCAATTGCTGCCACTGTCCCAAGAACAACCCAACAAGCTGCAGTATGTACCTGATGGTAATGGTAATGGAGGGCTTCTTGGAGAGTGCCTTCCCTGAGCTTCCATCCTCACACTTTCTGATACCATGCAGTTCTGAAAACTAGTCATGTGTTCCCCTCACTCCTATTTTGAGGTTCATGGAGTTACCTCTTCACCTGTATTTGCTGTCAATATTATCCATTGGTTTTGGTTTTACTATACTTGTTCCAATTATAAGAGGAGTTCCAAAAATCCATTCCACTGCCATTCTCTCAGACTCCTCTATTTGATCTTTTAAGCTACGTTCAAGCATTACTTCAATAAAGATAAAATTTAACTTTACGGAGAAAGAAATACTAAAAGTCCTAGGCAAGACTCAACTTTCCTTAATAAGAATTAAATCAGTTTCTTATTAAAGATGAAAAATATTGAAACTCCATTGTTATCATTTATAGTGCAATGTACACAATGACTTTCAAAACTACATGATCCCTAGTAGCAACAAGCACATCTAGCACCCACATCTTGGTTTCTAACTACCACTTTCCAATAAAAGGAACGGAGATTCTTTGGAGAATGGCTAGTTTTAGGTCTGGAGTTGAGAAAATTCAAAATAAATCAAAAGTGTCTTGTAGGATCAGAAAGTAAGGAATTATTTAAAAAAAGAAAAAGAGGGATGAAGACATCACAAAAGGACACAGGACCCAACCTAAATGAGTTCTCAATGACTAAAGTAGGAAGAATCTGAGCAACAAAAGAAGCAACACACCAGTAGATTGTAACTAGCACTGCAGGTAAGATCTAGAACAACTAGTTAAATTTAAATTTCAGGTAAACAGGAAATAATTTTTTCATATGTCTCATTGCAATATCTAAAAATGCCAATTTCTATATATCATTTATAGGTTGACAGATAATATTTTTAATGTTTATTTATATATTTTGAAAGAGAACACACATGAGCAGGGAAGGAACAGAGAGAAAGGGAGAGAGAGAATTCCAAGCAGACCCATGTTGAGAGTATGGAGCCTGACACAGGGCTCAATCTCAGAAACCATGAGATCACAACTGGAGCCAAAACCAAGAGTCAGATGCTGAACTGACTGAGCCACCCAGGTGCCCCGACATGTAATAACATTAAGAGAACTATGTGGTAAAATATATAGAATTCCCTTTCTATAACATAGGCGTAATCATTCCCGACTTCTTTAATTTTTAAAAAAAATTTTTTTAATGTTTATTTATTTTTGAGAGACAGAGAGACAGAGCGTGAGCAGAGGAGGGGCAGAGAGAGAGGGAGATATAGAATCCGAAGCAGGCTCCCGCCTCCGAGCTGTCAGCACAGAGCCCGACGCGGGGCTCAAACTCACAGACCGTGAGATCATGACCCGAGCCGAAGTCGGACGCCCAACCGACTGAGCCACCCAGGCGCCCCTCTTTCATTTTTTTAAAAGATACTAAAACTTCTCCCAGGAGTTAGGGATATATCTGTGACCTAGATGCACACTACCTTGCACTCAAAGACAAGATTATGGGGCCAGTCTGGGAAAAAAACAAACAAACAAACAAACACATGATCAATTATCCTAACAAATGCTACATAAATAGTACTTATTTCAGCTTCATTAACAGAAAATGTGACAAGATTTGTGCAGTGTCACACAGTTGAACTGAACTGAAGTGTCAATACTTTCCTAGCAGCTGACATTTCTGGCTCTGTTTTACCCTCATCAAATTTAATATTTGTGAAATGGCATGTTTCTTTACAAGATGATAGAATCAAAATTCTCTTAGCATTCTCCTCTTAGCTTTTAAACTGTTAGAACATCACTCAAAAGGTTCTTAAGTGTAAGTTAAATCTGAAAATTAATTTTTAAAAATTTTTTGTTTATTTACTTATTCTGAGAGAGAGAGAGGGAGGGAGGGAGCACAAGCGGGGGAAGGGCAGAGAGAGAGGAAGAGAGAGAATCCCAAGCATGCTATAAACTGCCAAGACAGAGCCTGACATGGGCTTGAACTCACAAACTGAGATCATGACCTGACCGAAACCAAGAATCAGATGCTTAATCAACTGAGCCACCCATGCACCCCTGAAAACTACTTAATTTTAAAAGGTTAAACATGGGCCAGTTTGGGGAATATAAGTTTCAGTAAATATTTTACAGTCAAAAAGCAGCATTCACATCAGAACATTAAACCTCCTTAAGTCAAAAGGCAGGACTTGCCTTAATACAGTGTGAATTTAGAAAATTTCAATACGATGAATGCGATTTCTCTTTAGGAAGATCAGATTTGGGGTGCTGGGGAGGCTCAGTCAGTTAAGTGCCTGACTCTTGATTTTGGCTCAGGTTGTGACCTCACAGTGTGAGACAGAGATCTGCATCAGGCTCTGTGCTGACAGAGTGGAGGCTGTTTGGGATTCTCTCTCCCTCCCTCTCTCTCTCTCTCCCCCTCCCCCTGCTAGTTCCCTCTCTCGAAAAAAAAAACAAAACATTTTTTTTAAAAAATTGATCAATTTCAATATCTAGCTCTTAAATTTTAAAACATTTACACTGAAAACAAACTGGTATAAGACAAGTGAACAACTTTTAACGCTTATGCTGAAGTGACATTCTTTGTCATTTGTGAATTTGCAAATTTGCCAAACTCAAATCAATCTTTACTGCCCACAAAAACAGGTGAGTCCAATATCCTTTCCAAGGGTTTGAAATACCAAAGGATCTTTAAATATAAATTCCTCTACCTGGAACCAACTAGATTAAAAAAAAGGATTTTCCAAAAATAAGTTGAATCATTTGTCATCTGCTTGCTGGGTTCTTAGAAATAAAGTGTCTGTTTATAGATTGCGTGCTCTCTCTCCCCCAAAACGTTAAAACCACTCTGCGAGAGAATGCATAATCATCCACTGATAAAACCTCTTGCCCTCTTCCGGCACAGCAAGGCACTACTGTGAGAGGGATACTCCTGTTTCCCTGCTGATAAAGAAGACTGCACTTACCGAGCTGGGGCTGGAGTGCCGCCTAACTTTCGGTGACTCTTTGCCAGCGGAGGAGGACTTAAAGTTAATGCAAGCATTGTTCTCGGAGTGCACCCTCTTTACTTGATTAGCTGGTTTCTCAAATGGGTCAAAAGTGCTCTGTGTCCTCTGAACCCTGACTTTTTTATCCTCAGGAATTGTGTCCAGGGGTTTGATCACTGAGTCCATTCCCTGGCAGTTCCGTGTAGACATCTTTGTGACACATATCTAGGAAAGAAGAAAAAGAAATTCAGAACTCTCCACTGAAACTTTAATATCACTAAACATGCGATTTATTATTCTAGAAAGCATGGCAATTTCCATTTCAGGAAATACTCAGAAAGGGCACATTCTAAAAACGATACCAGCTTAAATCCCAATATGAAAAACTCTTCATAATCATTATGTTTACGTTCATTTAGGGCAGACGCTAGAAATGCTATCCTATGAAATGAGAAGCTTAAGGTTTCAACTACTAGTGCCCTAAGGAGGTGCTCGAACCCCATCACATGTTTTACCATCTGCCTGCAAGTGGGATTATTCTGAATCATTAGGAAGTTGGACAATGTGCTTTAATAATAATATTTTTAAAAAAATCAGTTGAGCTAAATCAGATGGGAATTTTAACTGATGGGTCATCAAAGAAGCAGCTAACACAGCTAAAGAAAAAGGTCATCATGTTTTTCACAAGTAAATCTGTCCCCATCCTAAATTCATCTCCAAACGGGAATCTAAAACTTGAGCATATAAAAGAACTAATGGTTAGAGATGTTGAAAAATTGAAAACAGTGTTTTTTTCTAATACCAAAACTAATGGATGCAAAGAAATAATACTATAAAAGAGAAACATTGAATAACATTCATTTCAAAATCCACAAGGCCCCTACTTGCTTCCCAACTTCCCTCATTTTCGTCCTACCCTGCCTGCCCCACTCTCTCAATTTATTTTAGTTTCTCTAACTTTTGCCCCACTGTTTCTTACCTTGTGCTCTAAACCTTTTGTTCTTCCTATACTCTGAAGACTTTGTTTTTCTTATTAAATAACTTTATGGCCTCTGGCTTGTAAACTCTTTTGTTCTTTCTAGAGAAAAGGCAATTCTGAAATTGCTTTTAAAGGGTTTTATTTTCTTGCTGTGAAAAGTCTCCATATCTTTATTTTAAAAAGCAGGAAAATAGAAGATATTTAAGAAAAGCCTGTACTGTTAAAAGAAAAATACAAAGTATCTGAGTATTATATACAGGATGATTCCACATGAGGAGTACATGTATCTAGTGTGTGAATAGCTATAGATACAGATACAGACATATACGAAGACACACAGATATAGATACAAATATTTGTATGTGTATGCATGAGCACGGTGAAGGATACAGAAGAAAACATACCAAACTGTTAACATACGATACCTCCAGACATCATACGATACCTCCCGACATGTGGAACTGAATTGGTGAAGAATAAGATTACTAGGGGCGCCTGGGTGGCTCAGTCGGTTAAGCGGCCGACTTCAGCTCAGGTCATGATCTCACGGTCTGTGAGTTCGAGGCCCACATCAGGCTCTGTGCTGATGGCTCATCAGAGCCTGGAGCCTGCTTCAGACTCTGTGTCTCCCTCTCTCTCTGCCCTTCCCCTGCTCATGCTCTATCTCTATGTCTCTCAAAAATAAATAAACGTTAAAAAAAATTTAAAAAAAAAGAATAAGATTACTAATTATTTATAGACCCCGTATTGTTTGAATTGCATAATAAAACATCTCTGGCAATGTAATTTTAGAAAATTGCTAAAATAGGAAATTATGTTTAATTAAATTATGCCCTTTCTCAAAAATTTTTAAACAAACCAAACAAAAAAAAAAGTTTAATTAAATCTTAAGTATCAGCTCTGTTCTACAGAGCTGTCCTACAGAGAGTCTGTACAGAGTCTACAGTATGTCTCAACTGCAAAGCACAGGTTGAATTTTAATTAAGTCAAATGAGAAGCATACCGTCATAAAACTGTTGAGGATATCTTAGAAAGACTTAAGGCAGATTTAGTGATAATTCTGACAAAATATGTGCAGGATCTATATACAGGAACTTATAAAACATGGCTGAGAGAAGTAAAACCTAAAGAAAAGAAGAAAAGAAACCAATTCATGGGTCTTTCAACTGACTCTGACAGTTTCAGGAAGAAGCTAATCTCTGTTTCAGCCATAAAATAGTATTAGTTTCTTAGTTAACTTAAGAGAAGATTTACATATGTAGATATAAATCAAATGAGGTAAGGAATGTATATAAAATGATAATATAAAAAGATGTAAATGTGGACTGAATTGATACACGGATAATGGGAAAGTGGTGACTATATTTGGACTCCAACTCTATCCTTGAAAATAGCACCAGGAAGCAGAGTGCCACAGGAACATCTCTTAGTTTTACAAAAGGAGACTAAAGAGATAACCTTACATTCCATTTAACTCTATATTCTACTTTTTATTGAAGGTCCTTGAACTATCTTAGCAAAATATATTTATCACATAGAATATTGGCTTTTCTCTATATACGAAAATATGTGAAAACGTCTTCCTCGATACATGGGGAAATTAAACTATGCTGTATAAAATGGTAACACATGGAGACCAATACAGCCACAGCAACGAATATTTGCAAAGCTAAATGACGAATGTCACTTCACCATGTCAGCAGAGGAAAGAAGGGCACCATCAAAGTTGAAAGAATGAACTTAATTCTTAACAAGTTCATGAAATCATGAACTCATAAAACCTGTCATTTGCTGCTCTTTGTGCTACCAGTTCTGGCAAAACTAAAATTCACAAGGTTATCTGTGAAGTTAGGAGACAGAGAGACTCCAACTGGAAATTTTGATAAATACTCTGAGTCCATACAACTTAAACATGAGAAATTGTTACAGGATCCACTTCAAGTAAGGTCTTATCTCCATCCTCATACTTTATATCAAGGGACCTACATTTATATGTTCAGTCAGGTAGCCTCTCATTTTATAGATCTGACTATGGCACACTTAATAATTGTAAACATCACTGTGAACTATGCCCCTATGGAAAACCGGCCTCTCTGAAGTATTCTACCATTAAGTGGCAGCCTTCTCTAATTTTTAAGAGGAAAAAGTATTCCATTTTTTTAAGTTTATTTATTTATTTTGGAAGAGCGAGAGAGAAAGAGAGAGGCAAGCAGGGGAGGGCAGAGGGAGAGAGAGAATCCGAAGCAGTCTCCATGTTGTCAGAACCTGACATGGGGCTTGATCTCATAAACCTGGAGATCACCATCTGAGGTGCAATCACTGAGCCACCCAGGTGCCCCAAGGAAAAAGTTATTTCAACAATATTTTCTAAACTTAAAATATTTCCCACAAACATTCTTAAGCACTTCACATGTATCGTTGTATTCTACTAATAAACGACAAAATGCAGGTAGAAAACTATTAACGTAAAATAAACTTCTTGGCTATGGTATACTTATGTGGAAACACACCTATGGTTGTGATTTTATTTACTACATTCACAACATAACTTCTTGCTAGTTAGTTCCTCGTTCATATGATAATTTTAAATATATCAGTATGCCATCATGGTTTGAGCACCATGTTTTCCAGGTACCCCATCAGCAGAACACATTTGGGACTCCATCTTATCCAGTTCCATGCAGGCAAGAATGCTGTAGACATTCCTGCACCCTTTTCCTACAATGCCTCACCTGGTGTCTGGCATGCAATAAAGCTCAATAAGGTTCTAATTAACATCAGATTTGAGAAAGTTGAGTCAAAGAAGCAGTCTTCTTGCTCTGTTGCTAAAAGTACTCAATCTCTGAAACGTTTATTATCTAAAAGCTATTGTCAGAAAGACAGCAGTCCTAACACAAAAATAATAAACATACATATATATGCATAAAATGTACCAACAAAAGATTTTTTTTAAACTATAAGCTCATTTTGATAGACAGAATACTAAAATGACACCCTCACCTTTGGAAGGCAGCTATGCTCATGACTATACCCTGAATGCAATGTCCCTCATCTTTGGATAATCCCCTCCCTTTTGATTGTGAATATGATGAGATCACTCCCATGATTATATTCTGTGATATGGCAAGTAAGAGATTATCCTGAGTGAGCCCGACCTAATCAGGCAGGCTCTTTAAAAGCAGAGAGTTTTCTCCAGCCAGTCGCAGAAGAAAATGAGAGATGTGATCTGGACAGCCTGGAAGAAAGCAAACATTTCATGCTGTGAACTGAAATGGAGACCACACGGCACAGCACTGTGAGGCAGCCTCTAGGAGCTGAGAGTGCTCACTGGCTGATAACTAGCAGGAAAATGGGGGCTGTGCTCCTGTTATAACCACAAGAAAATTATTTCTGACAACAACTAGTGATTGAGAGGATCCTGAGCCCCAGGTAAGAACCACAACCATGCCCAACATCTTGATTTCCAGTGAGCCCAAGGGCAGAAAAACCATCTGCGCTGTGCTGGACTTCTACAGAAACTGAGCTATTAAGCTAGTAAGTTTGTGGTGATATGTTACACAGCAACAGAAAACTAATACGCTCACTTTACTGAAATTGCTTAAAGTACTTTGATATTTGAGCAGAATGTTCTTAGGAACATGTCACAGATACCATTTCCTGAATCTGATATACTGTATCAGATTCGGGAGAAAATAAGTGATGATTCTTATGACCACTATCAGTAAATGACCATATATCAAGAGTTTTCTGCATAATGTAACTCCATCAGTATTATAATGTCCACAAAAAAATTTTCTACATAATTAAGTTTATACACAATTAATCCTGGTCTTCATTTTGCCTGGGCTTTATGTGTATAACATCATTATCAGCACCTGCTTTGTGCATGTACCTTCATCCAGGAGAGTAATCTATACTTGAATTTTCCACATAGGGCAGAGTGACTGCTCTGGAAAAGTTTCAAGTTTCCAATATTTGGGACAAACAACTTAAACATGATCTAGCTAGCTCTGTTAACCACAAGCAGAACAGAAAGTAGAATCCAGACCCTTCACAGAGACATAGGGAACCAGTCGTTGACCTCATAAGCTTGTCAGGCAACTCACCCTGCAGATCCCAAAAAGAGGAAAGCGTTGGGTCTAGAGAAAGATGAAGGCAAGATGAAGTAAGAATACTACTCATTTCCCCTAGAAAGCTGCAATTTCTGGAAGCTCATAGAATAAAATTATTGAAGAACCCAGGTTGCGTGAAGAGAAGAGTACTAGCAATGAAAGAACGTTCTAGAAGTCAGATTATACACAGGTGCTTCTGACAATCTGATGCCTTCTACAGCCGGTCAGCAATCTAAATAAACATTCCCTCTACCCAAATAGAATCTCTTTGTTCCCACAACAAAATGTTTACGGTCACTGCAGTAGAAAGCCTTGATGATAAATATAATCTGATACTATAACAAAACTCAAGGATAGAAGCATGATATGTCAAATTGGGAAAAATCAATGGGAACCCATAACCTCAAAAAGGCAGATTTTTCCAACCACTGAACAGTAGCTCTTTGATGCATTACTAACTTTCATGTCTACCCAAACTGCCCAGATTTTGCTCTATGTTCCAATTCTTCACTATGAAAAAAGAGGAATCCTTGAAAAGTAACCTGACTCCAGTTCACAGGGTAGGAAACACAAAACAGCTGTGAAATATCCAGCTGTTACCAGAAAGCTAGAATCCTTTCAAAAATGTCATGGGCAATGCTTCAAGGGACAAAGGAGTCTGCCTACAGGGATTCCTAATAGCCAAATGGTGGTTATATATTTACGCGTCGCAAGAAAAATAAAATTATGGATAAGTGGAACAAGTTGAGTTATTGAAAGACCATGAGTTCAATATGATTTCAAAAGAGAAAAGTTAATATAAAGGACAAAGGGCAGTTATAAAATAAAAGAAGCATGAATATAATAGGATATGGTTGGCTTTAATACATGGAACTGCATTAAGTAAGCAGTAAGGCAACTAGTGCTAGAAAAAGTAGGAACTGTACCCCATTCCTGTACAAGAATGATTGGCCAGAGCCTGTAGAGCCCTAAGCAGTGCAAGTGTAGACAGAGCAGCCACACAACATGTTCTAATAACAGACTGGGTCAATATAACACAATAACAGACTAAAGAGTATGTGATGTTGTCTAAGCAATGTTTTAAAACAATATGTCTAGTGGAGAGGCACCAGACTATAAAGAAAACTTCTATGAAACTGAGGTGGGAGGCATTTTTTTGGAAATGAATTAAAATGTAATAACTAAGTGAAATTTAACCCTTAAAAAGAAAACTCAACTGACTGCTAACCAGTGACTCAGATCTGAATCACTTTGGAAAAAGCAACCAAGACCCCAGTACTTGTTACTCAGATCCTATAACCCTTGCTATTCTAAGAAGGCACTGTTTTATTTGTGGATCTATAAAGATTACACAACCCCAAGAAGAGTCAAAAAATAGTACTGAAACCCCTTGGAAATAATTTAAATAAATGATTCTGTAATCCTAGGAAGGTATAAAAAGACGCACAGAAATAATAATAAAATTAATCAATCACACAATATTGGTGTTTTAAATAGGATGAGTGTTAAGTATAGTAATATAATTTGCAATAATCATATTTGTGTTTGTTTTCTTTGTTTAAGGTATCTGAATTATGTTAACATCAGTCACAGTAAATTAGTATTTGAAATTCTCTTGAATTTAATTGTCAATAATAGATGCTTAATTGTACTGAGACAAATTGGTTTTCAAAATTACACTTATCAGTTATATATTTTTTAAGAACATAGGCACGTGTCCAAGTATCAAGGCCATAGGATGTTCCAGGCACAGAAGACCCTTGGACATTCAGCTTTCACTGTCCTTACACATACTTTGTTAGTGCCCTCCACACAAGGCACACCAAACCATGGAATTCCTCCCACACCAAGCCATGTTCCCCCTATATTGCTCAAGACTCCTTTTTCACATGTAGCTGTCAAGTTTTCCCAGCACCACTCATTAAACAGACTTTTTCCCATTGTATATGCTTGCCTCTGTTGTCATACATTAACTGACCATATAAATGCGGGTTTATTTCTGGGATTTCTACTAAGTTTCATTGATCTATGTGTCTGTTTTTGTTCCAGTACTATACTGTTTTAATTCCTATCGCTTTGTAGTACAGCTTAAAATCTAGGAGAGTGATACCTCAGCTTTGTTCTTTCTCAAGATGGTTTTGACTATTTGGGCTGTATATGGTTCATACACATTTAGTATTATTTATTCTAGTACTGTGAAAAAATGCCATTGAAATTTCGATGGAGATTGTGCTGAACCTGTAAATTGCTTTGAGTAGTACAGACATTTTAACATTAATACTTTCAATCCAGGAACACAGTATATCTTTCCATCTATTTGCATCATCTTCAATTTCTTTCATCAATGTCTTATTGTTTTTAGAGTACAGGTCTTTCACCTTCTTGGTTAAGTTTATTCCTAGCTATTTTTATTGTTTTTTGGTGCAAATGTAAATGGGACTGTTTTCTTAAATTCTCTTTCTGATAGTTATTAGTGGTATAGAAACACATTTCCACTGGTTTTGTATACTGCAAATTTAATAAATTCATTCATCAGTTCTAACAGATTTTTGGTGGAGGGTTTAGGATTTTCTATATATAGTATCATGTCACCTGTAAATAGTGACAGTTTTATTTCTTCTTTTCCAATTTGGAAGCCTTTTATTTCTTTTTCTTGCCTAGTTGGTATGGTCAAGACTTTCAATACTGTTAAATAAAAGTGGCAAGATTGGGCATCCTTGTTTTGTTTCTTTTTTTCTTTTAATTCATGCTAGTTAAAATACAGTGAAGTCTTGGCTTCAGGAGTAGAACCCAGTGATTTCTGTCTTACATAGGACACCCAGTGCTCACCCCAAAAGTGCCCTCCTTAATGACCACCACAAATTTAACACATCCCCCCACCCACAACCCCTCCAGCAACCCTCAGTTTGATCTCTGTAGTTAAGTCTCTTATGGTTTGCCTCCCTCTCTGTATTTATCTTATTTTTCCTTCCCTTCCCCTATGTTATTTGCTTTGTTTCTCAAATTCCACATGAGTAAAATTATATTTGTCTTTCTCTAACGTATTTCACTTAGCATAATACCCTCTAGTTCCATCCACATTGTTGTAAATGGCAAGACTTAGTTCTTTTTCATCACCACATAGTATTTCAGTGTGTGTGTGTGTGTGTGTGTGTGTGTGTGTGCACGTGTGCATGTGTGTTTATACACACACATACATACATACCACATCTTCTTTATCCATTCATCAAGCAATGGACATTGAACTCTTTCCATAATTTGGCTACTGTTGATAGTGCTGGTACAAACACAGGGGTGCATGTGCCCCACAAATCAGCATTTTTGTATCTTTGTCTTGTTTCTCATCTTAAAGGAAAAGCTTTCAGCTTTTTGACTTGAGTATAATGTTAGCTGTGGGTCTGTCATATATGGCTTTTATTATGTTGAGGTAATTCCCTCTGTACCCACTTGTTTAGAGTTTTTATCTTAAATGGGTGTTGAATGCTTTTCCTGCAGCTGTGATGCATCAAATGATTTTTATTCTTTGTTCTGTTAATGTGACAGATCCGTTTCCACAGGCAAGAACAGAAGTGAAAACAAATGGGATTACATCAAACTAAAAAGCTATTGCACAGTAAAGGAAACCATCAACAAATAAAAAGATAACCTACTCAATGGGAGAAGATATTTGCAAATGATATATTCAACAAGGGGTTAACATCCAAAATATATCTTTATAGAACTCATACAACCAATATCCAAAAAAAAGAAAATTTGAAAAAAATATGAGTTAAGAAACCCATTAATAAACTGAATAAACATTTTTTAAAGAAGACGTAGAAATGGCCTACAGGTACGCGAAAAAGGAAATGCAAATCAAAACTACAATGCGATAGCACTTCTCCCCTGTCAGAATGGCTACTATCAAAAAGGCAAGAAATAACAAGTGTTGGTGAGGATGTGTAGAAAAGGGAACTCTCATGCACTGTTGGTGGGAACGTTAATTTGTTGAAGCCACTGTGGAAAACAGTTTGGAGATTACTCAAAAAATTAAAAATATAAATACCATATGATCCAGCAAGTCCACTTCCAAGTATTTATCCAAAAAAACGAAAAACACTAGTCTGAAAAGACATATGTACATCATGTACATCAAGGCATTATTTACAATAGCCAAGAGATGTAAGCTACCTAAATTTTCTTCAGTAGATGAGTGGATAGAGAAAGTAAGTACATAAACATCACAAAATATTATTCATCCATAAAAAAGAACGAAATCTTGCCATTTGCAACAATATGAATTGATCTAGAGGGTATTATGCTAAATGAAATAAGTCAGACAGGGAAAGACAAACACCGTCTGTTTTCACTTATATGTGGGATATAAAAAACAAAACAAAGGAAAAAATGAAATAGAAACAGATTCACAGATACAAAAGACAAACAGATGGTTGGCAGAAAGTAAGGGGAGGTGGGGAAATGGACGAAATAAGTAAAGAAAATTAAGAGGTACAAACTTTTAATTATAAAATAAATAAGACATGGGGATATACAGCATAGGGAATATAGTCAATAATACTGTAGCAACTTTGTATGGTGACAGATGGTGACTAAACTATTATGGTGACCGTGTCATAGTATATACACTTCGAATCACTATGTTATGCACCTGAAACTAATACAATATTATGTCAATTATCTTCAATTTTAAAAAGGCTCTTCTCAAAAATTACCTTCACTCAGAGCTCTTGTCGATTAGATTACACTCACCATTTAGTTTGCTCCAATATTTTACATACCGTGGATTATAATTATTCTTTTTGTGATACTTTACCTCAACAACTTGACTGTCTCCTCCAATTGGAAAAGACTGTGCTTTCTATTTATTTTACAGCTCCCCGAGAGCACCTTTTCCTTCAAATCTCCAACTGAAGGGTCTAGCAAAGGTTTTTGGCTAATTTAGGGAAAGTAAGAGTTTTAATTAACTCTAATTAAGAGTGGTTTTCTCAACTCACAGGGCCACAAGAAAACACCTTTGGTATCCCTTCCCAAGGCCAATCATAGGCAATAGTTGTGCTATCAGTATTGCCTGAAAATAACAGACATTTCAATATTAACAAGAAAGCTATGGTCTTCTCTATGACTGCATTTTTCTTTCTTGTTCCTGTTGATGACAAACTAAAGTGACCAAATTTACATAAACAGGGATGTTTCAAGGTACTTGCAGATAGAGAAAAAGAAGAAATCATCACAAATTCCAAAATAAGCGTCTGTTCTTTTATTTTTTCCCAGTAAATTCAATAGAACCTAGAATTCAAACAAGGTTAGAGACGTACCCACATATTTGGGTGTTCATCTGAATCAATTATTTTGGTTCATTTGTCATTAACAGGGGTCTGTACATTAGCTGTCAGACTCAAAACTCAGTAAAAATGGTTAGAAATTCAAATAGTGTTGGAGGATCCAAAAGTCACAGTTTGACCTATGATTTTAGCTTGGAGCTATGTACAATCCAGACAACTGTCTACCAAACTCACAGCAGTGGATCTGAAAGAGCACAACTTAATTCAGTTAAGGTTGGCATTCATTTCAAGCGAATTCATTCAGGCTGAAAATTGTCCCTTTGCATCAACCATTTTCTGGTGATCGTCATTTTACCCAGTTCATGGTGTGATCTTGTCCACTTCTTCACCCCACACTCTTCATGAAGACAGACATTAGGGAAAGAACTGGTTTAAAGGACTCAAGCTGACCTCCGGCAAATACTGCATTATGCATCAGGCAATGAGCTAGGTCATGGTCTTTGACATTCATGATAGAACTAGCCATGACTGGCAAATATAAATAGGCAAAAATCCTGATACTAAAACAATCTCTTATATTTGTTTTCCTCCTCGTCCATTACCCTGTGAGAGTCTCATGGGCTTCTTTCTCCTACTCACTGTCTCCTCTCAAAATCTCCCAATTATAAAAAAAAAAAAAGCCATCAACAGGCATCTACAAGTTTTTGAACACTTGAAATACTTGAACTTTAAACATTATGGAATAAAAAGCTTCATTCCTTTTAAAAAGAATTTCAGTTACGGAGGCATAGCTGGGCAAGGTATTCTAGTGAGTGTAGGGCTAGTGGGGTGAGTAGGAAGAACTTCTAATGCCCCTGGCATCATAACCCTTCACGGCTGCCTTCATCTCTAACCTAACTTGACAGCTGCCTTCATCTCTAACCTAACTTGCAAGATCTACAAGTATGTTCCCTCTCTTTGACTGTGGTCTTCTTTTTCTCACATGCATGCGTGTGTGTGTGTGTGTGTGTTGTGTAATGGTGGCAGTGTGAATGGCTACATGAAGATATGGGATGGGTTATCTATATGTATACAAAGGGATATATGCATGACTGTATTTTTACATGCAACTATGTTTTACTGGAACCAAGACCTTGCCTAAAATCACCTGCAGAACATGAGCTAACATGCAGGCAAGCCTGCTGGCCATATAAGTCACATAAGTGATTTAGATCAAGTCACTTAAGCTCTCTGAATCTCAGTCTTCTCATCTGTAAAATGATACAGATGGCGTAAATAGTTCTTAAGACCTTCTACAACTATTACGAACTCTAGGCAGCAGTTTATAGCTGGCAAATGATTTTTTTTAACGTTTATTTATTTGTGAGACATAGAGACAGAGCATGAGTAGGAGGAGGGCAGACAGAGAGGGAGACACAGAATCGGAAGCAGATTCCAGGTTCTGAGCTGTCAGCACAGAGCCCGACATGGGGCTCGAACTCACGGACCGCGAGATCATGACCTGAGCCGAAGTCGGTGCTTAACCCAGGTGCCCTGGCAGATGATTTTAAATAGATCAACTACATAAGGCCAGACACATAAATTCACTTCTTTATGCTTCCTTTTATGTTCCATTTCCCTTAGGATTTTAGATTTAGCAAGCAGGCAGCCAGGTTCACACCACAAACACTTCTCCTGATCTCGCCAGTCTCTGCGGGTCTCCCTTCACTCCAAAATCCTGGCATTGTTTCTCAGTGATGGCATCCTGGGCCTTTGGCTGACAAATTATTTGCGAGCAGCATGATGCAGCAGGTCACATGGTAGGATGTTTGGCAACCCTCGTTCTGTCTACTAAATGCCGGTCGCATCCTTATGTCACTGCCACCACCAAAAATGCCCTCACAAACGAACAACGTCATCTTTAAATTGTACTTCATACTCTGTCACTTAAATATATGCTGCCTTACATACTTCCATATAAGCCACTGTGGAACTTGTTTTCATGTGTTCAGTTTATTTTGCTGGGATGGGAGGAGGTCTTTGTTTTGCTCTATTATATGTTCATTATATTTCTGTGACCAGACTGTAAACACCTTGAGCACAGAAATTATTATCTTCCTTTCCTTTAAATGCTCCCCAAAGCCCAAAAGACCGCATGAAATGGGTGGTTCTGTTAATATTTACTCAAAGATGGAATGTTTTCCTTACTATGAGCCTTCCCCTTTAACTAAACAGAGGCCAGTTAAAAAATTAGTCCTACCTACGTAACAATGAGGCACCTTCTGAGCCCAGATCTCTTCCAGTCAACGAAAAGGCTTTCACCAGCTGTTCCTACTCACCAGAATTCAATGTCTATTACTGTGATTTAATTTAAAAGTGCTTATTTTTCTACTGACTGGTTTCTTTGGGATCTGACCTAATTTCAGTGAATCCACTGGCTAATGGACACAGTTGAATAGACAATTCTTGAGGACACTACATTCCTTTTTAGGTCACTTCAGTGACTATAGTTTTGTTACGACCCTTACTGGGCTTCAAGGCTTACCACCAAGAGTCTTGATAATTGTTTTGCTAGTTTTATTATGAAATAATAGGTGATCTCGGCAGCTTAAGCTTTAATATATATTGCTAAAATAATTTTAGCTAGTTGCTTTCCCTTCTGTTATAATTATATTCCTGACTTAGATATACATGAGACAGTCTGCTTACAGGTTTGCGAAGATAGATGCTTCTATGCACTAACCTCCAGGTTCTTGATTTCATCCAAATCATCATGATGAAGTTAACATAAAGTTTAATGAACTGTGTGAACCCACACAGTAAGGGTAAAAATGCCCTCTCGATTGGTAGCTGTGGCCTATATAGACTGTAAGGAATGTAGCTACCTTTGGTCATCAGGATTTTATCTGGAATATTTTCTAACCCCTTTCTGCAGTGGGCCAGCAGCACTGGCAATGCCTGGGATCTCAGCTCCCTCCCCGCCCCCACTTAAATCCTATTGAGTCAGAACCTGTATTTTAACGAAATCCCCAGAGGACTGGTGTGCATGTAAAAAGTTTGATGTGCAGTTCTCTAAACCATGTAATGATAGATTCTGCATGACCAACTAAGAGATTGAGATTGTGAGAGAGGTCAAGAGTTTTAGAGGCTAAATTTGTTTCAAACCTGGGTACCATGAGTGATAATCATTTCAATATTCCTTGGGTAAGATTTTTACTCAAACTTCCCACAAAAGATAATGACAATTTCAGATAATCTTTTAATAAAATTTTGAACTCTAAAATAAAATTTTCCAGTAAGGCATGCCCAATATATTTATGAATTTTTTTAAAAGCAATGGGATCAGGGGCACCTGGGTGACTTAGTCAGTTAAGTGTCTGACTTCGGCACAGGTCATGATCTCACAGTTTGTGAGTTTGAGCCCCATGTCAGGCTCTGTGCTGACAGCTCAGAGCCTGAAGCCTGTTTTGGATTCTGTCTCATTCTCTCTCTGCCCCTCCCCCACTTGTGCTCTGCCTCTCTCTGTCTCTTAAAAATATTAAAAAAATTTTTTAAAGCAATGGTATCAGAGGAAGTGATAAGTATAGTAAAATGAATACACATGGGTCACAACAGCATATTTAACATTACCTCCTGTATAGAAATTTGCGGATTTAGGTATTTCTAATACAGGAGCACTGTTTTGTCACTGGCTACCATATCTATGAAAAAACATTGCCACAAAATTATTCTAAGGATATTGATTCCTAGAATATTATTTTGTTCTTTCTTTACCAGAGATTATTTGGTAGCTTAAAAAAGAAAAATAGAAGGGAGTCACTGTAGGACCCAGAAACAAAATTTTTAAAGGAACTTAACATTTGTGAATAGTACCACATATTTAAAACAGGTTCTCCCCTGCGAGGAAATAAAAAGCCCTTTGCCTATATGGAATACTAAATATGTCCCACCCCAGATTAGACAAGGGACATAAACTCCTATTCACAAGTAAAAGGGCATGGCAATTCTGTGGAAGTTTGGGTGTCTTTCAATCACTGTTTCCATTAAAAACATACTAAATATTCCGAAAAGGTCAAGAAGAGAAAGAAGAAGGTATGTGAATTTTCTTTTTTTTTTTTTAATGTTTATTTATTTATTTTGAGAGAGAGAGAGCATGAACAGGGACGGGGAGAGAGAGAATCCCAAGCAGGCGCCAGGCTGTTGGCACAGAGCCCAATATAGGACTCGATCTCATGAATGGTGAGATCATGATCTGAGATTGAAATCAAGAGTCAGATGTTTAGCCAACTGAGCCATCCAGGCACCCTGGGTACATGAATTTTCTGACTTTCACTCGACATCCATAATTATAAGCTGGTTAAAATTCCATCATGGAAGTAAGTGTAGCATTCATATCATATGGCCAAATGAACACATTGAGAGGTGAAATATTAAAACTGATATCAATATTACCTACTATCTACCCTCTCCCATTTATAGCCAGAGGGCTCAGAAAGGGAGCACATGAAATGAGAATCCCCATACCACAGTAAAGGAGTGGCTTTGTTGAGATTCCGAAAAGCAAAAGCCTATTCCAACCTACAAAAGTCCCACAGCTGCAGTGAGGAATTAGAATACCCATTCTGGACAAAACAGAAGAATCAAGCTACACAAAGCAGCTCACAAACGCATGGCTAATTAGTGTCTTCATCAAGACACTATTCCCTTACAGCTCTCATTCTAGAAAAGAAAAAGTCTGGTCTGCAAATAGAGACCTTTTCCCCAATCTCTCATAGGGTGTACAGGTTTAAATATAGCTTTTCTTTTTATTCTGGTTTGTCCTCAGTCCTAACCTGAGAAAGGAAAACCAGAGTGTGTTTTCAAAGGACCCCACACCATGCAGAGTTACGAGATAACCTGGCAAGAAAGAGTAATAGTACCTACAGCAATTTAAAAATATCTACCATGGCAGAAATACTAATAATCAGAAAACAGAGCAGGCTGAACTCAGATTCATAGTTGTCGAAAGCATTAATGGTCCAGGATGCTTTCCACCTATATACATACGCTCACTGCTGGAGGGTTTTTTTGGATTTTTTGTCTGGTTTTTTAATATCATGGGGAACAGAGAAGCTGTCGTTTGTCTCATTGTGCAAATGACAGTCTCGAGTATTTTCTGAATTCTGTTTTGTTACTCTCCTGAGTTTCACTGCACCATCCATAGTGTCTTTGTACTAAACCAGGCTAGTTCTTCCTTCATGTTTATACCTTTCAAATATCCATAGCTTGCTATTCTGTCCCTCATGTAAGATAAAGCATCCAGAAGGCATAATAACATTAAAAATGGAAACTGAAAAAAACACACTACTGGAGGTGCTGACTGATCCATTAGGGCCTGAATTTCTTTCCCCTGGTAACCATATGAACAGCATTTAAAAATAAAGATTATAAATATTTTTAAATGCCTTCCCCGAAGGAAAAATAAAATTGTGTACTATCTTTTTACTCTGAAACAGATGGCTATATAAATAAGTACAACTTCTATCTCTTCACCTATGATAACCATCTTTTTAATAAAATTTAGATGTATTATTAATGCTTGAATAATAATTTAGTGACTCATGTCAAGAGTGATGTTATAAAGTTTAAAAGTTTAATGTTTTTATCCTAATAAAATAAACCGAGATGCAAACCCAACCAAAAAATTCAGAAAAATATAGGGCATCACTCAATATAGGATTGACTTTGAAGCACCTCAGGTTTTCAGAGAATCATATATGGGTCACTAACCACACAGAGCTTATGAAGAGAAACACAGGGAACAATGAGCCTTTGGGGAGAAAATGGAAGTATCTTTCAATGCAGCTTTAACAACTGGTCCATCTACTGTAAAGAGCTAAAATTTCAGCAATAATAAATCTGACAGCAATCCATTAACAATAAAGTCCTAACTGATTTCATGAGGACTGGTTCTGTAAATCTTTCCCATGACTGACAAAAGTCAATAGTGACTCCGAACGGAGAGAGTGAAGGTGAATAGAACGGACCAGTGGGATACACACATCCTGCTGCTTGGCTGCCACCTGAAATAAGCACTAGTGCTTCCAGGAACATTTCACTCTCTTCTTTGTATTCTAGCTAGATCTCATTTAGCTGAGGAATAAGCCGCTGGGGCAAACTTGTATCAGTTAGGTGGAAGAGGAAGTTTATGGAACATATGCCCTTCTAAAAAACCTACCAGATGATCAATGGATAAATCCTCTTTTTATACACTCAGACACGAGAACACTAAGAATTGTCATATGCTCAATAATCAAACCACCCAGAAAAGGATCTTGGGCAAGATAAATGGGAGTTGAAAAGAGAGATGGAAATTAAGGATTTCTAGAGGACAATGATAATGATGAGGGTTATTGTTGAGTTCTTATTATGTAACAGTTACTATGAAAGATGCTTTGTAAGTAGTTCCTCAATCTCTACAACCAACCCACGAGGTATGATTACCATTCCAATTTTACAGATGAGTAAATTGAGGCACACAAGAACTAAGTAGCATGTCCAATACCACACAGACAGTAAGTAGAGGAAATGAGATTTATTTCAAGACTCTGACTACAAACTCCCACCTCTTGACCACTGGGTTGTGAGATTTGTATTTTAAGAGAAATAAGCAAAGGACAGACCTGGTCTGTAACACTTCTCTCGTTCTCTCTTCTCTTGGTGCAAAAGAACATACTTTTAAAGTTGAGCAGAATAAGTGCTCTGTGGTTTAAGGCTTTCTGACCCATTCTCCCCTCATCCCTCACTACTTCCACCACCGCCACCCAAATCTAACATGCCTTTGCCTAGTCTGATTCTGAGTCAGCCTCACATAAAAGTCAAAGCTGAACAGGGAGGGAGGTAGGGGACAGAAAGCATTAAGATCATTAAGAAGGACAGGATGATGAGGAAGATGGAATAACTAAGGAAGTAGGCACTGCCATGTTGAATCTTCCTCTCCCAAATACATGTTTGTGAATAGTATGTTCCTGCATAGTATGTTAAAGGCATGGACATAAACAACTGACTGATCTAAACTATGAATCACCAAATCAGTTGATGGCAGATAAATGGATAGCACTCGGAGCCTTAACTTGCTTTCTTTTTTTTTTTTTTTAATGTCTATTTATTTTGAGACAGAGAGAGACAGAGCATGAGTGGGGGAGGGGCAGAAAGAGAGGGAGACACAGAATCCGAAGCAGGCTCCAGACTCCAAGCTGTCAGCACAGAGCCCGACGTGGGGCTCGAACTCACGGACCGCGAGATCATGACCTGAGCCGAAGTCGGACACTCAACCGACTGAGCCACCCAGGCGTCCCTTAACTTGCTTTCTAAAAAGGATTCTCTATCAAAAAAAACCCATCTGAATTTAAGATAAGCAATATCAGGAAGAAATCGGAGAAAGAGAATGCTACAACGACAAAACCAGGCTTACCTCATCCAATGGGAAACTGCTTAATATGGCAAAAAGCTTATACCCTCTCCTATACCTCTCTGTCCAAGTCAGAAGACACATGGTGTTTTCAGATGGAGTGTCCACTGAAAGAAGGCTTGCAGTAGATATCAGGAAACTGAGTAAAGTCTCACTTTCCCATGGTAATGAGCCAATTAGACAACGCACTTGCTGAAGAACCTTCCAATTCTAAGAGTCTCCGATTATATAAGAGCACCTTATATGATCAGATAGAATAAGGGAAATGAAGCCGAGTGGGTGAAATCCAAATAAACAATGGCAAAAGCCACAGTCTGGCCTTCCATTGAATATTTCAGCTGACTGTTGGTCTCTATCACCAAAGAACTAACATGAAAATCTAAGTAGCCCAATTACCATGCTCAATTACCAGGCCGCGTAAAGAAGCCAAATGTAATACCCTCAGTATTACAAAGATCATACGCTCAGTGCATTTCTACTCTTCATTCCTTGCTCCTCCCCATAGGCTTTTATTTTTAGTATCTCTAAATTACCTTTTTTGGTGCCCATATGGAAACTTGATGTAGTGAAATCTTATCGGGGGTGGGGAATTCTGGTGTTTTCCATGGAAAAATCAAACCATATATTAAAAAGTAATGAAATTCTGGTACATGCTACAACAAAGACAAACCCTGAAAATATGCTAAGTGAAATCAACCAAACACAAAGGATAAGTACTGTACAATTCCACTTGATGAGGAATCTAGAATAGGCAAATTCATAGACCCAGAAAGTAGACTGGAGATTACTAGGGATGGAGGGAGAGAAAATAGGGAGTTACTATTTAATGGATACAGAGTTTTTCTGTTTGGGATAATGGGAAAAGTTCTGGAAATGGTAGCAGTGATGATAGGAAAACATTATGAAAGTACTTACTGCCAATGAACTGTACACTTGAAAATGGTTAAAAAGGTAAGTTTTGTGTTGTGTGTATTTTATACCACAATTAAAAAATGAAAAAAGAATCAAAACATATAGTATCTGTAATACAAGTGCCCAAAATGGAAAAAGAAAAGAAAATCTGCTCTAAAATTTCTCCTTCTCCTTAAAATATTTTTAAAAAGAGTATAGTACATGTTAAGTTCCATGAGGACAGGCACCTGATCTTCTTTATTCACTGTGATAGAGCAGCTGTACTGTTACACAGTAGCCTCTCCATAAACGTTTGTTTAATAAATAAATGATTAAAAGACAAAAGAAGGAGTCTCCTGAGGAGAAAATATAATATTTAAAAAGCATCAAATTTACTTATTCATGAGAAAGAATAAGGAGCAAGTTCCGAGGAAAAATACCAATGCTATTCTACCTAAGCTCCCTCAAGGAAAGAAGAGTATCGCTTCACCGGTATTTCCTTCTCAGCAGGTCTTACGACGTCTTACCCGTAGTAGATGGCTAATAAATGTTTGCAGAATGAAAAATTAAAAAGTGTATGATTGTAAAATCTTCTATTCTTTCCCTTTTAAAAAATTACTTTTTGCAAATGTACAATTCCTTCTGTTACAAGGAGAAAAAATAAATCTCACGGCTTATAAAAGTGAAGGTAAAAATATAAATAGCTAGAATATATCACTCTCAGAAAAAACAACAACAACAACAAACACAAAGCATGTCATCTGAACAGAAAAAAAAAAGTTTTTTTTTTAGAAAAAGAACAACTGAAGTATAGAAAAGAATAGTTTATGGTCCACACTGACTTTTTAGAAAGTAATAAATAGTTAAAAGAAAAGAAAACTTGAATTCTCTTTGGAAGAATATCCAAACATTCATTTCCAAAAATCAATATCCCACCTTTACAGTGAATAGTTGAGTAAACATAGAAGGATATTTAAGGCTCTTAGTTGCCCCCACACACACACCAAAAAACAAACAAACAAAAAAAACACAACCGATTTCTCTCACTTGTCTATCAAGTAATCAGGTTCTTTTTTAAAAATACTAATGTCACAAAATTACACTGAACTGGCTTATGGCCAGCATGCTACAGCAAGTTACTGATGATTTTCTCAACTGATATTCCTATCTACATCATTTACATTTTACATGATTTGCTGAGTTAAAGTATACATAAGTAGAATATTTTTAAAGCAAAAAATCAAATGCTGACCCCCTTAGCATTCAGCATCTATAGAGGAGATGGATCCTAATAAATTCACCAGGACCATGTAAGGTAGTAGTCTCAATTTAAACAATATTAAAAATATGTTCTTCAACTTCGACTGTCCCCCCAACCCCAAGGTTGTGTGCCAATTAACAAACAAAATGGAAATTCAACCCCTATAGATATCAAGGTTTACATTTCTGTCTTTCAACTGTTATCTTCATCAGGAGCAGGTAAGCATCATTTTGGAGTCGCCTGCCTGCTGCCCCGGTCCTTCATGCATGCAGGAGTTCTCCATTAGCATCCGAAATACCAGCAGTCTACTATTAAAGCCAGCACTTCAAGCAGAACTGTATGAAGGATTATCACTTCCATACATGAAAGCATAGCCACTACAGGTGTAATGATGCAAAATACCAGCACACTGACCTCTGCCAGGCAGCACAGACATAAAGCAGGTACATTTCTGTGCTCTAGAAGGGAAGGGGGTGCAATGAGCAAGGAGAAAACCCCCTATCCCTAATATATTAGAGATGCTTATTCCGCTCATATCCTTCCCAGCGAATTCATCAGTTTACCCAAATGAAAGAAGTGGTCTCCCGTCCTTCACTGGCTTGAATCAGAGGGCATGCAGCCAAGCAAAGCCAGGCAAAACAATCTGCAAGATCTCTTTAAGCTGTAATAAATACGACGAGTTTCAGAAGAAACAACACTCAGCTATGGCAAAGAAGCACAGACGCTAAACCTCTCCCTCATCTTATCACTGCTACCGGTGTTTACAAACTACAAGCAGTAGCCTTGGGAGCCTCGAGAGACTCTCCGTGAGTAACCTCCTGTCAGATCCCTAATTTAAATACCCCCTTGATCAATCTGTGATGTTTCTGGCAGTTAAATAGAAGGGGGTGAGTAAAATGACATGCATAAAATGAATCCTTTTCAAGTTGTAAATGAGTGAGTCAGGATTCAGACTCGCCGAGATGCTCCAAATTAAAACCCCTGCTCTAATTTTAAGCATGCTCCGTCTTACCGTTCTGCTGTTGTCTCTCTCAGGCTGGATTCACCTGGAACTCTTTAACATGTCTCTAGCAATGTGTTTGCACCAGGCCAGGCTCACACAGCAACTGAATTCACATCTTTCTGCACTAGCAAGCTGAAATGGTACGGCCGTACTACAACCAAGAAAGGGGGAAGCAAAAGCAAAAAAAAAAAAAAAAAGAAAAGAAAAAACCACACACACACACACACAAAACAGAAATCACCTAAGAGAAGCCAATGTCAGTGGAATAAGACCAAAAACAGTTCAGAAAAATACAAAGGACATACTAACATTCAGTATCAATAGCTTTAACAGTTCATTTTCCCCAAAAAAAATCTAGTTTTTTTTTTTTTCTCCAAACACGATGGACTTGCCTGTGGAGTTCCCAGGAAGGCAGAGTAACCAGGCTCTGCAGCAGCATTGCAGCCAAAGTAACCGTGCATATGCTGTCCAGGCAATTCACAACAACACACTGTGTCTTCAGAAAGATATTGATTTGCAATGCAGGGCTGCCTCAAACAAATACAGAATGGGAGCCAAACAGCTAATAGTGATTGCATAGGAGGAAAAACATTTAATCAAGGGAATGTACCTCATCATACTCAATTCAATTTTTTAAAAGCACTGGAAGAAGCCAGTAAGTACCCTGAGTGACAACCCTATTAAACAACAATCTGAGGTCCTAGAGAAGGCCAATGAATACTACCATCATCATTCACTAAAAGCCACTAAAATAGTTTAATGTATCTATGTGTATATATTTATCGTATGTAAATGGGCCATAATGAAAACTCTAAAATAACCATGCACCAAATAAATGAGGTCAAAAACACAGGTGTAGCACTTATAGAACCAAAGTGATAAAATACATAGTTATGAGCCTATAGAATTCTTGGTTAGAGGGGTTAGAGCTTATACCACTCTCAAAAGTAAAATGCCAACACAAACCAGATCTCACAATCCTTAGGTTAATTGTGTCAAGTCATACCACATAGTGCTGGGTGTTGGGTGGCAAGGAAGAATGTAAGAATGCTACTCTTATAGCGACCCCTACAGGATCGAGGTTGATCCACAATCCGTCTTTGTTGAAAGAGCTTCCTAGCCTCAGAAAATAGAATCACAAAGGGGCATAAATTAGGTTAAGACCCAGAGATACAAGTGAGAAATACTTTAGGCAAGAAATTTTAAGTCAAGCGAGAAATCTGACCTCACAGATGTTTACTTGCTTAAGAGATTAAAGTTCAGACGAGAAAACTGCTGTGTCAATGGTGAGTAGCCGATATTTCACTGCCCTCAGGACTGGGTGCACTTACAGTCAGAGAGCTCAGGGGAAAGTTGTTTTCTTCTCACATGCTAACTGATTTAAAGAAATCATTTCCCACATCCCCCATTTGCAAACCGTCTTCACCTTCATCTTTTTGAATGACACTATGAAGATCCTGAACTTTACTTTTTTTTTTTTGCAACACAAAAGCTCATTCAAAAATCACACAAAAACTTCTTCAAACACAACTATTATGAACCTCCTTTTTCAACAAAGCCAAGAGACACAGCTACCTCCTTGCTATCTGAAAACTATTGAGTTACACGAGCAACATTTCTGCAGAGGGGACTTCATCCCAATAAATCTTTCAAGAATCTGAGGTTTTCTTTCTGACTGCTTGACCCTCCACCCGACAGAAACTCTCCTTTAGAACCAACAGCACTTCTTTAAATCATTTAAGACTTAATCATATGCTTTCTCAACACTCTTGTTCACATTTCCCCCATTTTAAGGTCCTTAAGGAACAAACTCTATCAACTGTTTCTTTTTTTATTGCCCCACACATATAACACAATGCTAGCCATCTAAAATATTAAATAAATATTTAAGAAAATTAATAAATTTACCAACTCCGTATTTTAGAGCTTAATCTACCTCCTTCCCCCATCATTCCCTGAAAAAATATCCATGTTAGAAATGTTATCTTCAGGGGCGCCTGGGTGGCTCAGTCGGTTGAGCGTCCGACTTCAGCTCAGGTCATGATCTCGTGGTCTGTGAGTTCGAGCCCCGCGTCGGGCTCTGTGCTGACAGCTCAGAGCCTGGAGCCTGCTTCACATTCTGTGTCTCCCTCTCTCTCTCTGCCTCTCCTCTGCTCATGCTCTGTCTCTTTCTCTCAAAAATAAATAAACATAAAAAAAAAAATAAAATAAAAAATAAAAGAAATGTTATCTTCAGTCACTTGATCTAAGCAGTGACTATATCTTTTTTCCTATAGAGTTGGCAGATAAGGGCATGTATAATGTTCATGTTCATGAATCTATCCTGTATAGAACCAACAAACTCAATACAATAAAGTTTCTCCTTTATTTTTTCAAATATTCATTCAATAAACATATGCTGAGGCACCCAGCAATGTGAACAGCCATGTTTTTTCTGTATTCAAGGAACCCAATGAGTGGTTAAAAAAAAAGCAAGTGATTATAATATACTGAAATGTGTGTTTCGAGAGCACTTAGTTGGGTACAAATAAGGGTGGCTCAGAGAAGACTTCAATGAGAAGGCATGAAGCTCAGTCTTCCAGGCACTGTCCAGGCACTGAGGAACAGCAGGACAGGAAAAAGGATGAGAGGCCAGACACTGGAAACTGTCTGAGGAAACCAATGAGTAGTAAGTAGAGTGGTGGCAGCTGTGAAGGCTGGGGGAATGATGGTACAATGCCACCATAACAGAACTGCAGCATGCTGAGAACTTAGAGATCTTATCCTACAGGAAGTTACCATTTAATCCAACAGGAAGGCACTGAAGGACTATAAGCAGAATAGCAGCTACATGGGATTTTTCATTTTACGACAGGGTAATGGTGTTAAACTAGAGGGGTCCGGGGGAGGCTACAGGGAGACTAAGACAATAGTTAAGTCAATGTCCTGAACCAAAACAATAAAAATGGAGATGGAAAGACAAAGGAGGTGAGAAACATTCGCTATGCATTACTTGTTGCATGAATAGACAGGAGGTCTAATGGAAAAGGTAAATCCAGCATGGCCCTGAATTCTTAGTACAATTAGGTGAAAGGTGGAATGAAAAACTAAATAAATGGATACAGGAAGAACAAAAGTTTGAGGAGAAGGGGAAATTATCACAAATTCAATTTTTACATGTCGAGTTTTAGGTATCTTTGGAACATCCAAGTGGACATGTTGAGTAGGCAACTATATAAGGGTATAGAGCCCAGGAAAAAAATGGTCAAAAGTTCAGTTATGTGTCTTTGGTTAGGGTCTCCTAGAAATATTGCTGAGCCAGGATTCTGTTCACCTAATTTACTGAGGACAAGCTCTCAGAGAAAAGGAGTGAGGAGGTAGGACAGGCAGGATGGGGGAAAGCAAGGAAGAGTGCCCTCAGAGGAAACCACAGCCAACATTAGTCCCACCTGAAGCAAAAGGGCTGGACTTACGTAACCCTGGACTGGTCATCACTGACTGAGGCCTGGGCGCGAAGGGCTTCTGTTTAGCCTGGGTACCCACTGACCAAGCAGATCTGAGCAGGGCACCCTCAGCGCTCACCGCTCTATGCTTCAGCCACAATGGACAATTTTTCTTTTCCTTGAAGGTGATTCTTGCCTCAGGAATCTGTGCTGCTCTCACTGCCTAGAATGTTCTCCCTCAGATAATCTTGGCCGACTCCCCCTAATTACTCAGTTGGCTTTCAGTAACCTCCTCCTCAGAGTCCTTCCTTGGCTTCCCCCTTCTGTCTTGCTCTTCCCTCACCATCACCTTGCACTGTTTTTGCTCCACTGTCTCATTTATTTATCTGTTTGTCTTCCGCCCCCACTAGCATACACATGGCTCCAGAGCATGGACTTGTACTCATTTCCTCTCTGCACTTCCCTAGCCCCTAGGAGAGTGCTCAGTACCTTAGGAAGAGCTGCTGCTGATGACAGTTGTTCAGACAAATTCTGTGTGCTCTTGTAGAGTGGGAATGGATTGGGGACCTTGAGGAATGTATGGGAAGAATTTGTGGAGAAAAAGTAGTGTCCACATAGGTATATAGCTATGCAAGTTTGGCCATACAGCAGAAGTGAAAATAGAGGTTAGAAAGCAAAATTGCAGGAAATTAATCATTATGTTCATGTCATACAGGATTCACAATCCACTACTATTAAGAATATCTTTATTATAGGACACCAAAATGTATGTGAAACCACACTGCAGAAGAACAGTAATAGAGGTTAAAATAAAGGGTCTATCTATAAAAGTCTTCTGTAAAAACATCACGTCAGTGGATACACAGGAAAAGATAAGAACGAAAACTGATGGGGAAAAAAAAAAAGAAAAAAGCTAGAATCTGACCTCTATCTGCTTAGGTCATTTCTACAGGAAAACAAAAATTGATCCCTTGAACTATGTGCCTTTATATGTGATATTTTGAAGTTAAAAAGTGTTTACATTTCCCTGACTTTTCAAATGAAATATAATAAACCCAGTCTAATCTTCAATTGATAATTGAGTCAATTATGAACATTAGTGACAGCCATCAGGGTTTATCAGAGAATCTACAGGGCCATTGGCTCTTAATCTCAAGACCTGACATCTGTGCATCCCTTTGCTTCATTTTTATGGTTCATTCCCTCTTTGCCATAGGGCTCTCCTTCTTAAGGTTCTGAATGCGCCACCTCTTCCTAACACCACCACACTCTTCTCAGTCTTGTCACAAGTTCCTCCACTATCCCTACACTTGGGCAACTAGTTAAACAGGCTTATCAGGATACTGTGAATAAAGGTTTTAATCAATAGGCAGCTGAAAAGCAGAACTTGGAACTTTCTCCTGAGTTGAGAAGTATTAGCTGAGTCACCTGCCAACCGCAAGCTGTACGCAATAGGCTCTGTTGTACTTCTCACCTGGGTAGAAACTCTTGTTTGTATCAACCTACCTGGAGCCATCTCAGACATATGAGGCTGTCAGATGCCTGACCTTCACATACGTACAGTCTTAAAGACAGATGGTCTCCCCAGCCAAATAAAGAAAAGAACGTGGACAAAAGAAGTAACTGAAGAAAGGAATTGTTTTTAAAAGAAGTCTTTTTTTAACCAAATAAAGGAAAAAGAAAGATTAAATAAGGAAACTTTTTAAATATTAGGAAAGAGGAAAGAGAAAAATCTACTTTATGCATATCAATCTAATACAATAAGTCTATCTTATGAATTAATTTCAATAAAATTTTAAATCTAGAGAAAGAGAAAATAATTTATTTTGAAAAGTGATTAAGATAGAAATTTCCCCAAAAAGAGGTTGAATTTCAAATTATTAGAGTTCCATATAACCCTAGCAATTTCTTTCTATTGTAAACTTTCACAGTGAAAGTTCATGTTATGACTGATTTACAAATGTTCATGAGGTTTTTAGTAAACCCAAACCTTATTTTTTTAATAAACTCTAAAAATTTCATGATTTAATTCTTCTCCACTAATGCCAGGCATTGTTTAGACTTCCATATATTCAGGGAAATGTTATTTTTTTATATATAATAGTTTATTTTCAAATTGGTTTACATATAACACCCAGTGTTCATCCCAACATGTGCCCTTTTTAATGCCCATCACCCCCTCTCCCCCCTCCCTCATCCCCCTTACCCTCAGTTTTTTTCTTAGTCTTTGAGAGTCTCTTATGTTTTATCTCCCTCCCTCTCTGTGTCTTGCTATTTATTTAAAATGCTTTCTAGGGGTTCCTAGATGGCTCGGTTGGTTAAGTGTCTGACTTTGGCTCAGGTCACAATCTCACAGTTCATGAGTTTGAGCCCCACATCAGGCTCTGTGCTGACAGCTCAGAGCCTGGAACCTGCTTCAGATTCTGTATCTCCCTCTCTCTTTCTGCTCCTCCCCTACTCTGACTCTGTCTCTTTCTCAAAATAAACAAACATTAAAAAAATAATAACAAAATAAAATACTTTCTAAATACTAATAATATCCATACATCATTCATGGCATTTCATGAAAACTTCAGGATTTTCTTCCTAATACTGACACAACTTTAAGTGATTTTGGAGGGGGGAAAATGAACTAATTTTATTAGTAAATACAGGTAATTCTACCACAACCCAATGAATCTTTTCCTGAAAAATGCTGCATTCTGTTAAATTGTACCCTAAAAATATGAGAGCTTATGGGAAAAATAAAATTGAGGGCAGACCATTCAAAATCCACGCATCCAGAGCAAAAATAAAACCGAAATAACCCTAATACAAACACACTCTCTCTCTCTCTCTCTCTCTCTCTCTCTCTCTCTCTCTGTCTCTCTCTCTCTCATAGGCCCCATCTTCATCTATGCCTTCCTAAGAGTGCTGACACTGGTTTCTGCAGACAATAGATACTCCATATTTGTTTCTTGTCTAGAGATAAATCCTATGCCGGTCACTATGATTGCAGAATACATATCCAGGTGAAAAAAATTCAGTTATGAACTTCATCTAGGTTGGAAATTAAAAGTCCAAAGATAGATCTATAGCAGGGAAACTTTAGATTATGCTTGTCAAAAAGCAGCATGGAAAGTTGACTATCATGAATCTAATAACAGAAACAGGTAGATACAGATTACAATAATAAAAGGCAAGCCTTATTTTTGCCTCTATTTTAGAAATCTGATGTCTGGGGGTGGCTCAGTTGGTTAAGCATCTGACTTCTTCTCAGGTCATGATCTCACAGTTCTTGGGTTCGAACCCCAAGTCGGGCTCTGTGCTGACAGCTCGGAGCCTGGAGACTGCTTCAGATTCTGTCTCCCTCTCTCTCTGCCCCACCCCCGCTCAGGCTCTGTCTTTCTATCTAAAAATAAAAAGACATTAAAAAAAATTTTTTTAAAGTCTGATGTCTGATCACAGTTCTGCTTCTAACCAAGAGTTCAGTCTACTTCTTCTTAGGAAACAATTTTCCTCCTCCTTGTATGTTGTATTTTCTGGTTGTATATCCTCGATTACTCTGGGTAAAAATTTGCCTACAATTCAGTCTTTGCTTCTCCTCAGTTAAATTTCTAATCCTTGGCACATAAGATTTGCATTTGCATTAAAACAATATGGATTCTATATACATACCTACACGCACATGTATTTATCATTTATTCAAATAACATAGAAAATGCCTAAGTATTCACATGGCCTAGTGCAATTTCTCCTATTCCTGCCCTTGCAAAAACAATCTGAGTTTTGATGTGCTACCATGCCCCCAAGTATGTGAAAAGGAGCAGAAAATCCAGGTGTAAAAGTCATCTTACTATGACCATATTCACAAAAGAACAGTATCAGAGAGTTCTAGATGTGTAGCACTAATACGATCTTAGAAATATGAATTAAATTATAAGACTTCAGTAGCAGACACAAAATCCTCAGGTAGAAGCAAGAAGAAAGGCAAAAAGCATTGAGAAAAGATGTGAGGATTTTCTCTCTTCCTGATGTCAGGATGCTAGTACGAAGAGGCTACAAATCCAGGACCATCAAAAAGCTTCTTAAGGAGCTAAGTCTCTCTTTAAAAAAAAAAAAAAAAAAAACCTCAAGATTTTTATGTTAACTATGAAAAGGGAAGAAAAAGTTTTCTAGTTCAGGGTTATAAGTCAGCTTTATTGCTTTCAGGAACGTTAGACCAGTTTTCTAAAATTCTACTTAGTTGGAAAATCCCAAAGGAAGAAAACTTTTTTAACTGAGTCTGCCAAAATGATACACAGAAGTAATTTTAAATCACCTTTGACATTTTTTAATCTAGAAATTCCTTGCCACTGATCTAGTATATACTGTAAAATATCAAAATAAGAAGGATATCTTAAATAATTTTCTTTGTCTTCCTCTATACACCTAAAAAATAACATAGGAAGAAGGGCCATGGAAAAGAATGGGCAACAATGCTGTCCATTCAACAATAAGCATGATAATGAAAAGATAACCAACTGAAGAAACTCAAGACTGAAATTAAAATATATGCTCCTATGTTATTTAAATAAGTTTCCATTGGCCAATGTCTTGGTATTTGCCTTTTCAAGCTAATGCTGGTATAATTTAGATCATTCTGTGTTTTTTTTAGTTTTAAAATTTATGTATTTATTTTAAACATTTTTAAATATATAATTTATTGTCGAGTTAGCTACATACAGTATACACAGTGTACTCTAGACAGTACAGTGGCTTTGGGAGTAGATTCCCATGATTCATCACTTACATACAACACCCAGTGCTCCTTCCAACAAGTGCTCTCCTTAATGCCCATCACCCATTCCCCACCCCAACCCCTCATCCCCATCAACCCTTAGTTTGCTCTCTGTACTTAAGACTCTCTTATGGTTTGCCTCCCTCTCTGTTTGAAACCACATGTACATCACCTTCAAAGAACAGAAAGCAAACCAAAGTAATCATTTGTCTGAGGAAGCACTGTCATATGATCATATAACCAGTCCAATCTCACTAGTGTAACAGAGAATGAGGTTCAAGGAAAAAAATGTACAAGTAACAGGGATATTAACAGTTCTGAAATGTTTTCACTCCTACATTCTTTTCGTATCAAGTAAAACACCAAGAAGAGCAGCATTCAAATACTGTTTGAATCCTTTCGGCTCTCCTTGTGAAACCTCTTACTTGAATGGATATTAAAATAAGATGGTTCCTGGAGTGGTTCCCCCCTGACCCCGACACCATCCGATGCAGTTTAAGGACGGCTATGCCCTGTCCAGGACCAGACCAGGGATCCAACGCAGGCCCATTGTTCCCTGAGACTCTTCCAACCAGAGCAGAACTGGACTCTACCACTCTACTCCTGATGGTGGCAAAGCAGAGAAAGCATCAGCTTAGAAGCTATCAGTCAGTGTCAGGGTCTTAAGCCCTTTAGAGAAGATGGACTGAAATCCTGAAATGACCAAGTAGCAAAAGTAGAGAATAAGGGCAAGAGACAGACAATACAGTATTGACAATGAGGAACCCCTGGTCCCTGCCACTGAGGTCCTTGGCACCACCTGACTCTTTTTCTTTTCTTTTTTTTTTAATTTTTTTTTTTAATTTTTTTTAAGTAGGCTTCATGCCCAGTGTAGAGCCCAATGCAGGGCTTGAACTAATGACCCTGAGATTAAGATGTGAGCTGAGATCAAGAGTCAGACACTTAACCGACTTAGCCACTCAGGCACCCCTGCCTTTCTAAAATGCAATTGTTCAACCCTGCTTCTATCCTACCACATCATCCTCCCCACAAATCCTGTTTTTCCCCTCCAACCACTTCCAGTTGATTTTCAGTTCCTCGTAAGGAAGAATAGTTGTGCGCATGGAAATATATATACAAAAGGGGATGTATACTGTGCTACTGTGAAGCACTAACGCCGGAGCAAGAGCTAAGAAACTTAATAGACGTGTTGCTCTAAACTCCAGGAAAAGGAGATTTAAAGTTGATGACTCATATGATGGTAGGAAAGGACAGGTTTAATGGCAGCCAAATGTTTTTACAAAGCTACTTCACATACCTATTGCACATACTGATATTTCTACAAACTTGTACTAAATTATCATATATATTAAAGTTTTAAATTTATTCTTACAATTTACAGGAGAAGTTGTATAACTGCCATAAGATACGGAGTATAGCCTACTAATCAGGTATCTGCAGCTGTAGAAAGCCTAAATACTTGGACCAATTGGTTTAACCAGGCATACAAGTTGCGGTGATAGCATGCATTTAATTTTAGGCACAATACATAAATGATACTAAACTGATTTGGCCGTGCACATACCATTTATAAACTGCTGGTAAATACCATTACCAATATGTAGCAAAGAAATGTCACTGGAATTACAAAAGGGAAATCAGTTTGTTACACCAACCCTAGGCTTTAAAGGCTTTCTGGCCATGAAGGAAAGAGAGTTATTAAAAATTAAACAAGTAACAGCAAGGGAATTTTAGAAAAAGTCACAAAGGTACACTAGGGACTTGTGGAGTATGTAAAGAAAGTGTTAAGAAGACATTAGAGTAAACTATGCTTTCTGTATTTCATTACCAAAGGAGTTTTTTCTGTTCTATTCATTTACCAACCATTTATTGAGCTTTGTATTAAGCACTATAGGGGGTTTAAAGATGAATGAGACACAATTGCTATTCTCACAGACACTTATACAAATTAAGGATAATTCAAGAAATAATTGCTATTGAAGACATAAAAGAAAATACTACAGGAACTGAGAATGAGGGAAGCCTCGCAGATAAAGCAAAACTGTCAGATTTTCACTTTAGGTAATCAAGTTCTAAATACCAAAGTCACAAAGAATTCAATAGGTAAGATGTCCGGGGGAAAAATGTATACCCAAGAACTAGCTATGATCACTCTTACTACAAAATTATTATCTCTGTCTGGATGTAATTTGATAATTTAACAAAGAACCTCTGTAATATCAAAGAAGCACAGCCTAGAAGAGTTGAATAATTTCCATGATTTGAACCCTCACGAACAATGGTTCTTTTCTCCCCTTTGGCGGAAGATTATTTGGATGGACTCCAGGGACTCGAAGTACACTGCCTGCCCATCTGGTTCAAAGATGTGTTTTTTCCTAGTCACCCACAAGGCAGACAACCAAACTCTTTTTCTATATTCCTTAAGGAAAATTGAGTTTTGAGAATTGTTGCAACAGCTAGTCATGGGCAACTTGGAGACCATCCTTAGCTCTCACTCTTCTTCCCAGTTTTGATTCTAACTTAGGGAAAGTGATGACAATACAAAGGGCCAGAATGATCAACTTGGTTTCATCTATCCTCCACTGTAGCACCTGATTCCCTATACAGTCACTGTTTCCTCTAATCATTCGAAGAAGCTTCAATTCATATAAAAGTTCACATAAACGAAACTCATACTTCCTGACTGATCCCAACACAACCTGTTCCTTCTATGGGCACATAGTAACGGTAGCCCTAGGAAGACCACCTGACTTCAAGGAAGTCCAACTGGATACAGAGCCTTCTTGACCTTGGGCAAGACACCTAATTATTATCATTACTGTTATTATTATTATTATTATTATTATTATTATTATTCAATACCTTAGAGGGCTGTTGTGAGGCTAAATGGTGTATAAACTGCTTAGAACAGCGTTCAGTAAAACAAAGGCTTTTACAACCCAGTGATGAGCATAATGCATATTGAGGAGAATTCAGACACTAACCCTTTCGGCACCTCAGACACTTCTGGGCTCGCACTTCTGCATGAGGTCTCATACTGGTCTGGGTTCTCTTGGTTGACATCAGCCTGGGCACTTCCTTCTGTAGCAGCCGTGGGTTGTCATGCTCATTTTCTCAGTCACTCTTTATGTCCATCAATTCCTATTGACTCTTCTCCAGTAACTATATTTCTATTTCTATTGCAATTGCGATTACACTGTGCTTTTGTACCATTCCATTAAATTCAACTACTTTTTCAACAGCAATATGTACTACTCTACAGCCTTTCTTGATAGGCCCTTTGGCTAAAGGTAGAAGGAGCTATATATAGTTCTCTATGAGTTTTAATGAGAAAGCTTAGCTCACTCTCATTCCTCCCCCTTACTCCTCACTGCCCTCACCTCTAGACTCTCTCCCTTTTCCATCATGCTTCTCCATTATAACTACAAAGCTGCAGCTTAAGAGTCAACTTAAAACTGAGAACCAATGGTTACATAACGAAACTTCAAAGACCAGGTTTAACGAACAGATTAGAATGATAGCAAGAGATTTTACCACCTTCAGAACACACAAGGGAAATTTAGTGAATATCAAATGCTAGAAGAGGTAAACTTTACATTTTCCAACAGGAAAATCAGCCACATAATGTATTCATACCTGGCTGCCACCGGAAACTCTGGACAAGAGAAAATTAGAAAATAAAAACTCATCAAGAACCAATTTTGCAAGGAGTGACCAAGTAACTTTTCAAATAAACAGTTATAAATTGGCAGGCACACATTTCCAAAAGAATTGGGGGGTGCTTTTAGATAATTGATGCCAATCAAGAAGCAAGACTCTGTATTCTGAGACTGCACTAAACAAAATGTTCTATCTGATCAAAGAGGGAAAATAAAATTCTGATGCATCAGCTTTCAAAACATACACAAATAATTTACTTTCTTATTAAAATCTACGATGATATCTATGTAGAAGCAGAGTGTACCCACATGTGCTACACCTCACTCAGAAGAACTTACCACCACCCTTCTCTTTCTCTCGTATACCAAAGTATTTTACTTCTATGTGCAAGAAGCATAAAGCAGTGGAACAAACAAGATGTATTTTAATAGTAGGTAAGACAATTTATAGGCAGACTTCATTACACTGCTATCATTGCAATTAGTATGAGATTCAATCAAGAATATAAACATGAACAAAGGGTAATTTAGTGTTAGATACAAACAAACACAAGTGAAAATACCACCACCACAGGACTCTGAAGATGACCCCTTCTCCAAGATATTCTGCCCCCCCAACACACACACTGAAAATATAAGGTAAGCATATAATTGCATGAACAGTTAATTTTAACTAAAACTAACCTTACCTATCAGAACAAGCATCAAGTAGCAAGTATTAGCTAATTTTCTTCAAGTACCATTTAAGAATTTTTTTTTAAGGGCGCCTGGGTGGCTCAGTCGGTTAAGTGTCCGACTTCGGCTCAGATCATGATCTCACAGTCTGTGAGTTCGAGCCCCGCGTCGGGCTCTGTGCTGACAGCTCAGAGCCTGGAGCCTGCTTCAGATTCTGTGTCTCCCTCTCTCTCTCTGAACCTCCCCCACTCATGCTTTGTCTCTCCTGCTCTCAAAAATAAATTAAAAAAAACATGAAAAAACATTTTTTAAAGAATTTTTTTTTTAAGAATTGGCATGTCTATCCAACACTTCTTTTTACTGGGAAAATGTTTGATTCTTTTAATTCCATTTAGATATTCTAAAAGAATTGGAATCCTGTAACTGCCATCAATTTTGCTTCAGACATACAAGTCCTCTTTAAAATTTTTACTCTGAAATTACTTCTAGGTTTATAGAAAGATCTCACACAGGCAAGCTCAGCTTTATATCAGTTCAAAGACACCATCTAACACCCTAAAAGTTAAAAAAGAAGAAAGTCATTGTAACTGCACCAATATCTGATACCTTAAAAAGAGATTTTAATACCACAGACAATGTAAAAAGCCCTGTGTTTTTCAATGAAAATTTTCTCATGTTTATAGGGACTATAGATATTAGAGCTAAGAACTGCTTCAGCTAAAGCATGTCTTCTTGCTTCACAAAAAAAGAGGGGAGACGAATGAAACTATCATTATTCACTAAGTTACCACCTACCTTAAATCTGTCTTGATCCTGCAGCCCCTCCTAGCTATAAGCTTCATTACTCGATTCCCCATTAGCCAAAAATCTTCAAAAAGAGTAGCTAACCCCAATTAGCTCTGCTACATCTCTGGCTTTCATTCTTCTGTTTAAAAAACAAACAAACAAACAAAAAACCTGAGATATAATTGACATATAACAGAGTAGTAGTTCCAGGTTTGCAACATAATGATTTGACATATGTTTATACTGGAAAATGATAGCCACCCATTGGTCATGGCCATGATTTTTTTACGGCAAAAGTAAAGGCACCAAAAACAAAAACTACCTTTCATTCTTAAATTCATTTTAATCCGGCTTCTGTCTTCTCCACTGCAACAATGGTCAGCAGACCTCACCTGGGCCTGTCAAGCAGCAACTGACATAACTGATCACCTCCTCCATCCTGAAACTTTCTTCACTTGGGCTCCATGTCTAATTTTCTTCCAGCTTCATTGGCTCTGCTTCTCTATCTCCTTTGCTGGAGGCTCCTTTTCTTACCAACTTCTAAATACGGAGGTGTCCCAAGACTGGGATTTGGATCTCTTCATCTCTGTCTCTACTCCCTTTTAAAGGGGTCTAAAATGTCATGGTTTAAAGGTCATCAATACACTAAAAGTTCCCAAAATTATCTCTCTAGGCCTTACCTCTCCCTCATCCCCAGGCTCATATATTCAGCTGTTTACATGACAATTCCTTTTGGATATCTAATATGAATCTCAAACTTACCAGGTACAAAACCAAATTCCTGACTTCATACCTTTCCAACCCAATATTCTATTCTACATCTCAGTAAATGGCCCTACCATTAATACACGTGATTTCTCTAGTCATAAACCTGTGAACCTCTGATTCCTCTCTTTGATATCCTACATGCGATCCAACAGCTAGTTTTCTTGCTGCTATTTTCAGGACATATTCTAAATCTACCACTTCTCAGCACCAGCACTGCTTCCATCCTAGTCTAAGCCACCAAGTATCTCTGGATGATCACAACAGCCTCCTAACTTATCTTTCGGGTGCTATTCTGGTATTCTTCCCCCTGCTCCGGTCTATACAGACAACCAAGGTTTTAAAAAGTATTCCTGTCCCGCTTGAAACCTAAGCATTTCTAACTTAGAATAAAATGCTGCCCCCGAACCGTGACTGGCAGGTGCTACCTTTCTGAACCCACCAGCCCCCTTGTTCACTGTACTCCATCCACCGGAAGCTTGTTCCTGCTTCTTAAGAGCATGAAGCCCCTTTATATCTCAAGGCCACTGCACTCTTTTGTTCTAGATATTCTCCCAGTTTGCTCCCTTACTTCTTTCAGATTTACACTCAAAGGTCACTCTCAGAAATGTTTTCCCTGACCATTTTATTAACACCTCTCCTCATGTGTCCCCTTCCCTTTGCTTTGTTTTACATTCCTTGCACCTCTTCCTGACCACTCTACTTCTGTTTATTATTATCTTCCTGTCATCTCCACTAAAACAAATGTTTCATGGTGGCAGGGAGTTCTCTGTCATGCTTACTCTTCAATTTCTAGGGCCAAAAACAGTGCCTGGCAAATAGGTGCTCAATAAATATTTGTTGGATGAATACATGAATAAACATTTTTGTACTCTTACTCACTGTTTATGAGGATAGAGAACATATATTTTGATTGTTTATGATTTTAATACATGTGGTAAAATACCAAAAGGAACCACTAAATATTTTCCAAGTTTTATGTTTAGAACCTGATGACGTCAGCTGGGGGATGTTTAGACAGAAAGAGCAGCATGGGCACAACAAATGAGGTAGGAAATATTTTAACATATTTATAAGACTACAGGTAGTTCCCTCCAGGAAACCTGAGGAGAGATAGCAGAGAAGGAAGTAGGATGGGAGAAGGATGAGGCTTGGGATAAGACTAAAAGCAGACAAAATGCAATCGTGAAGGATCCTGTGCGTCAGCCTGAGTTTTAGGTGTTATTCTCTAGGGTGCAAGGAGTCATAAGCAAAGAAAGAGCAGTTTTATTTGGAATAAATTATTCTGGTCACATGAGATTATATAACCCACATAACCATGCCTCTTCATAGTTGAAGCAGCAACTTATCTGCTCAAGGTCTGCCTAGAAATAAGACAGACCAAACAAGACCAAATAAATGATTATTTATCCACTTAGCATTCATATCCAACAGGTATTCATAGTTTGCTCACAAACCTTTAACTAATTTTCCCAATGAAACCTTTCTCAGCATGTTCCTATTTGAATATTTTCCACCTTTACTCAATTAGCTCTTCAATTCAAGAACATTTACATGACAGTCTTTAATTAATGCACACAAATTCTCACACATACACAGTAAATCCGTTAACTTATAATACTAAATGTTAATACTACATTGGGCAGTGAAATATTCAACAAGAAAATTCAATGATTTTTTTCTAATCAGTAAAAACTGGCATCTGATCAGCTACAAGAATAGTCTAGAGTCTGCCCAATACAAACTTCAGACCAGTTGGTTCAGATATAAAAAGTCCTGTATTTTTAAGGTTAAAACATAAGTGTGATTTTCATATTTAATATTTACTTGTATAAGTAAACTTAATATAGAATAAGTATTATCAGTCTACTGATTTTCTTTTTTAATCAGATCCTTTTCAATTACTGTTAAATAGGTTTGTTTTCATTTTTTTTTTTAAATCACTTTTTGCCTTCTATTCCTCCTGGCTTTCTACGTATCCTTACTGTTAATAATTTAATCACTATTTCCCTCTTTTCCTAGATCTTATTCTCAACACCTTAACAGTTGCTTCATCTTTGACTGCTTCAAAAAACATATACTGAACAGCCATTACAGGTCTGGCATGGTGCCAAGAACTAAGGTGCAAAAGTAAAGAGATAAGAGCTCCACTTGAAGCAGATTCTGATGACGGCAATCCATTCTTCCTTTCTTCCTACCCTGTGGCCATCCTTTTGGTGTGAACTATGGCTTTAATTTAAACAACTCACCTATGTCTGCCTTTACTTCCTTAGGCAAATGACTTAATTCCAATGACACATTTGTCCTGCCTCAATCTTTCTTACATTAGTATCCTTACACTACATGTCCATTTTAAAAAGGAAGTAAAACCACTCGGGTAAATGAACAATGTGTGATATCAGAGCCAGCTTAAACAACTTCTCTCTGCTCAGTAAGCAGGTTTATGATTAATATCAAGTCAGAGAGGAGCTAGAAAAGGAATCATAAAGAAGAATGAACAAAGGCAAAGGACCTACTAAAGTCAATGACCAAGTAGTTGTTCTCTCCCTGGACTTCTTCATGTGTGCCTGGGACATGCACTGAATGGACTCTTGGGATAAAGCAGCAACACAGCACAGTTACGCTGTAGCACAAACTAGTTCAATTTCTGCTCTCCTGACCCATATCCCTGCTGAGTCCTTCCCGGAAGTTCCCTACCAACACAACTGAGTGTATGGTGTTACAGAGACAGCCAAAAAGAACAGTATCTGCACAAGCTATTCATTACAAAGATTCCACACAGGGGAGAAGGGGAAATGCCTGAAGATGTCTGCCCCCAGGCAGGAACACATACAAAGTAAATTCTAATCTCGGCCTGTTTCCTCCAAATGTGTGTGGGCATCACAGACTAAGGTCTTTTTAGGATCTATTACAAGACTCACCACCGCTTATATAACTTACACAACTTCTGCTCAATAAATATTTAAATATGAAGGAGTGTCAATGTTTTAAATTTTAAAAACGACCTTTAGACATCAACCTTAATATTTACATTTGACAGAAGTCGTCACATTTTAAATATCTGTGGGAAGAATACACAGAGCAACCATTTCAAAATGGAAAAAAGCAAATATGTACAAAATCTGAAATACTTCCTATAACGGTATGAAAAAGAAATCTGGCTTTTCATTCACAGGCTAAATGAACTATTCTTTCGTTCATGTGCTTCACATTTTTATGCACCTTTCCTAGTACACCCTAAAAGCTACAGAACCCTGCTGGCAAAATGCTTCTCTCTGGAGAGAATCTTTTTTTTTAACTTGATAGAAGAAATGCTGTGAATTTAAAGTAGGTCTTCTTTCTCATCATAGTAGTGCAGTGACCTCTATGCAAAATATAATGAAAAATGCAAGTCAATGCTATAAGGTAGAAAATGAAACTGGGTTTGTGTCTACAAAGATATCAGATCTATAACTTTAGAGCCCACACAACTGAAACAAAGAAAATATAAAATAATCTTATGCATTTAGAAGCCCCTCCTAATAATGATCTTTCAAAGGAGACCCAGATACTACTGGGAAGCCAATTCTGATAACCTGCCTTCTTCCCAAATTTCCAAATTGTCAAAGCAGATACACAGAAATGCTGGTGGAATCAAAATATGATAAAAATAACTGGTACATAGACTCTACTTGCTATTGCATCCCCCAAAGATTTGCAAGCCACAGTAAATTCAGAAATTACTTCCACAAAAAGGGCATCAGACTGAGATTCAGAAACACCAAGTCCAGTCTAATTTGCTAAATTCGTGAATACTATTCTATAAACAGTGACTTGACTCCAGAGCTGAAGTAGAGGAGGGATCATGCGTAGGGGAGTACTCACGATCATTACCTTTCCTTCATAAAATTGGCCAATGCAGCAATGTGGAATGCACAGTGGTTGACTTCATGATCGAAGATGTAGCAAGGAATCTCCAAGATTGTGAATGGGAGCCTTTAAGAGTTAAAAGTAACCACCTGGGACTTAAACCCGAAGAGAAAAATGTTTTCCTGTAACTGTGAGAAGGATCACCTTTACCCTGAAGGCTATGAGGCACACTGCAAGGGATTTAGCACTGAGGGGCATGATCACATTTGAGTTTTAAAAAGATCAAGAGCAAGAATTTTGAGGATTTTAGAGGTACTGGATGAGTCACTGAAGCCAAATAGGGCACTACTGTGCAAGTATAGGTTAGAGAGGAAAACTAAAACTGAGATGACAGGAATAGAAAAGAAATTTGGACACACTTAGGATATGAAATCAGTAAGATGAGTATGTGAAGAAGAGGAAGATGCTGCTGCTGCTCATGATCATGATGAATGCAACTAACACTGTTATTGCTAATAGGTACGCCGTGCTGCAAGGTGCCTGTCATTACACTAAACGCTTGTTCATATTTTCTCATTTAATCCCACTGACTCTCCTAGGAGGTGTATACTACTATTCTCATTTTCCATAGGAGAAAAACGAAGCCTAGAGAGGTTGGACAGCATGTCCAAGGTCACATAAGTGGTGGAACCAGGATTCAAGCCTGAGTCTGCTGAGGCCAAAGCCTGCGGCCAAATTGTTCCTTATATACCAAACCTCTCAGAATTCTGAATTCATGGGTAACTGGAAACCAATATTTACCTAGAAGTACCTAGTTTTTATTACAAGAAACTTTAATTCCATACTATTCCGCATATTCTGGTTTCTGTCATGTTGCAATCTTTCAGTCATGTTAGTCTCTCCTTAACACAGTACATCGTGGGCGCCATGTTGGCTTCAGACACAAAAAGGGATATTCTGTGCTTTTTATCTGAGCTCTGTGGACTTGCAGCTGCTCTGGGATTAAATGGTATAGAGTCTTCAATCCAGCACTCTCATCTTCTAAGGCAGGAACGAGATAATCTGCACTCCGTTGCCTCGAGGGCTTTTCATCTTTTCCCAAGTTGATACTAGATCTGAGTAATTCTGGTATTTGTCCACTGACCTCCAAATGTGGGAAGGCTCAACATTACACTGTCTGTCAAAGTCTAATATCTATTGTGCATATATGAGAACCTCACAAAGAAAAAAAAATATGGCTATTCCAAGTTGAAGGCATGAAAATTTATTTTACCACTTCTGAAAATGGGCTTCCAACCTGGCCTCTCATAGTCCTACAATGTGGGTAGTTACAGAGAGAAAAGGGTGTAAGCCTGTGCTGGACGAATTCATTAACTTTTGGTCAATAATACATACCTTTGAGACATTTAAGTTGTTCTATCTCCTGCTTTCTCTGTGGTTCTCTGGCTACAGGGGAATTATAAAATCTCCTAGGTTACTACCAAATCAGATTGATTTTATCTGTCTTTAAGACATTCGAAGGGTCTCAGTAATGCCAGAGGGAGTCCTATTTCCATGAGTACTAGCATGAAAACCTTTCATGTCTATCGTGGTTCAGTTAAAGACTGAAGGGGAGCTGTCAGAGCTTCATGCTAAGGCACATCGATCACTCTGGTAGGAGTTACTATTTTAAGTCATAGTGGTCAAATGATGGGCTCAGGACGTAGACTGCCTGCATTCACAGCATGACTCCACTATTCATCAGCTGTGTGATTTCCAACAAATTCTTTCACTTCTCCGAGGTTTCCTCACCAGAAAATGGGGATAATAACAGTACCAACTTCACATGGTTGTGAGAATTAAATTAGTTAATCTTTGTGAAGGATTTAAGAGTGACCTGCACACAGCAAATACTACATATGCATTTACTACATACAATAAAAATTTTAAAAATAAAAACAATTCTGTACTTTTGCCAATTCAGAAGCAGTGAGATAAAATAAAATTAGAATTGTTAAAAAGGTAGTTAACCTTCAAATACAATGGTTTATACCTATATAACAATATAAGAAATATACTACAGCAAATAAACTGCTTTTATATAAATGCATTATTCCCTGTTTAGGAGATATATACAAAAATGTGCTAAATATATAATATATAGAAAACAAATATAAGGAGGAGTTGGTCTGTTTTTTATTAGGCTCCAAATAAGTAGATAATCTCGAATACCCAACTTAGCCAAACAAAAATATAAAATGGTCCTTCTACATTTTCACTTGCCTACTCTGATTTAAGTCATATGACCACTGAAGATTAAAATTATCTTTAAAAATTCATAGGGTAATAACTGCGAACTTTCATGGAACTTTCATGGAATAGTTCCCTTGCACAGAAAAACACATACTGATCAAACCTACAAGCTATAAAATCTATTTTTAGTAAAAGAATCTATAAAAAAATTATAGTAGTCAGCAAGAATCACATAGCCATTTTTCAAGATGCCCACATCTCTAAAGTGCTCGTAAGGCAGTGAAAGAGAGGTAGTAAAGGAGACAAAATATGCCTGAGGGCATACTCTATTATTTTTTGTCATTTTTTCCTTTCTTTTTTTATTGTTTGTTTTTTGGTTTTTGGTTTTTGTTTTAGCGGGAAGATAATCCAGGTAGAAAGAATGGTGAATATATACTTCAGACATCTAAAAAATGCAAAGGTTGTCTTTAATCACACTACATTCTATTCACTATTCCACTATTTAAGGTTTCATTAACTTTGAATTCTGAGTCCTGTTTTATACTACAGTTTTGTACCCACACACAGCACCATCTTTCAAAACATTTTATAACCAGACTATTCCAGATATGATTTTTAAGGTGAATAGTGAAATATTTATGATATAGCAAGATAAAATAAAAATTCAAAAAGCTGAAGGGAACATCTGGTTAAACAAGGCAGATTAACCACTCAGACCTTTTTTTTTCCCTTTCCTCTAAAAATACATGCCAGTAAAGGAATAAAAAGGATATAAACCTACCAGGACAATGACAAAGTTAGGAACATTTCAACAGTGCTGGAGGAGCAATTACTGGTTTGACAGAGCAGAGAAAGCTGCTGGTCCAGTGCCTGTCAGGGAGTTACCAAGGAGACGTGAGCCAATTCACGCACAAAACTCAGACAGGCCAAGTAAACCAAGGACAGAGAGAGTGAGGAGCAGAAACATAAACAAGAAAGCTGGCTGAAGTCACTCTATGGTGTGACTGAAACCCCTAGGCCTCTGCAAGGCAGCCAGGTTATTCTCTGGAGAAACTGATCTATAGGGGCATAAGGGTCAGAGTTACCACCAAGGGAAAGCAGATTGAGAATCAAGACAACCCACTGGGATTAAGTGAGAATTTGCAAAGTGAAAAATACTAGGACTCAGAGATCTACTCTCTGATGTGCTCCCACACAGGGGGTTCAATTTTCTTAACCAAGAGGTTAAGAGTCTCCTCTGAAAAATTAACTTCTCTACAAAGAAAAACTTCACATTTATAAATCCCTTGATGAAGCCATTGCTTGCTACTTCAACACCAGACAAACATTACAACCTATCAATAAGCTATACACAGAGAGAGGTGCTAACCAACATGTCAGGACTCACTCTTAAAAAAACACTTGACAGAAAATGATAACCATACATTTAAGAATGACTTCCAATATAAAGAGCAACATACCAAAATAATCAGGGGGAAAAAAAGGGGAGTTGGCTGGACCCACAACTATATGGTCAACTCATCTTCGACAAAGCAAGGAAGAATATCCAATGGAAAAAGAGTCTCTTCAACAAAATGGTGTTGGTAAAATTGGATGGAGACATAAAGAATGAAACTGGGCTTGTTTCTTACATCATACACAAAACTAAATTCAAAAACGATGAAAAACCTAATTGTGAGACAGGAAACCATCAAAATCCTAGAAAACACCAGCAACAACCTCTCTGACCTTGGCTGCAGCAACTTCTTACTAGCCACATTGACAAAGGCAAGGGAAACAAAAGCAAACATGAACTATTGGGGCTTCATCAAGATAAAAAGCTTCTGCACAGCAAAGAAAATGATCAACAAAACTAAAGGCAGCCTATGCAATGGGAGAAGATATTTACAAATAACATATCTGATAAAGGAAGATAAAGGGTTAGCATCCAAAATCTATAAAGAACTTACCAAACTCAACACCCAAAAGACAAACAACCCAGTTAAGAAATAGGCAGAAGACATGAATAGACACTTTCCCAAAGACATCCAGATGGCTAAGACACATGAAAAGGTGCTCAACATCACTCATCATCAGGGAAATACAAATCAAAACCACAAAATCATCTCATACCTGTCAGAATGGCTAAAAATAACAACACAAGAAACAACAGGTGTTGACAAGGATGCAGAGAAAGGGGAACCCCTTGCACTGCTGGTGGAAATGCAAACTGGTGCAGCCACTCTAGAAAACAGTATGGAGTTTCCCCCAAAACTAAAAATAGATCTACTCTACAATCCAGCAATTGCACTATTAGGTATTTACCCAAAAGATACAAAAATACAGATTCAAAGGGGGTACATCTCAATGTTTATAGCAGCATTATCAACAACAGCTAATAGCCCAAATGTCCATCAACTGATGAATGGGTAAAGAAGAAGTGGTATATATATATATATATATATATATATATATATATATATATATATACACACACACAATAGAATATTACTCAGCAATCAAAAAGAACTAAATCTTGCCATTTCCAATAATTATATGGAGCTAGAATGTATTATGCTAAGTGAAATAAGTCAATCAGAGAAAGATAAACCCCATACGATTTCACACATATGTGGAATTTAAGAAACAAAACAGATGAACACATACGATGGGAGGGGGTGGGAAAAGAGATGGAAAAAAAACACAAAAGACTTTTAACTATAGAGAACAAACTAAGAGTTGATAGAGAGAGGGAGACGGGAGACAGACTAGACGTGAATGGGTATTAAGGAGGGCATTTGTCATAACGAGCACTGAGTATTGTATATAAGTGACGAATCACTGAATTCTACTCCTGAAACCAATATTACACTGTATGTTAACTAACTAAAATTTAAATAAAGCATGGAGTTGGAAAACTATGTCAAGGAAATCTCCTAGAGAACAGAAACAAAAGACTAAAGAATGGGAAATGGAAGTGAACAAATAAGAATATTAGAATACCAATCCCATAATCCAGTAGATTCCAAATCTAACAGAAGTTTCAGAAAGTATAGGGAAAAGATAAAGAGAGGTGATTAGCAAAGTAATGAAACCAGAAAGTATACCAAAACAAAAAGACAAAAAGTCTCCAGGATTCATCCCAGAACCAAAGGCAAAGACAAAAGTCTTTAGATTCAAAAAATCCATTAAGTGCACAGCCCAATGAATGAGAGAGAGAGAGAGAGAGAGAGACTTATTATAAGGCAAACTATTATGAAATTGTATCAGACTAGAAATAATAGTGTACAAAATATTCAAAAAAAATTTTTAAGACACATATACACATGTATAAATTAGCAATTACAATGGCAAAGAGTTTTTGAAAGTGAAAATGGAATCTAGAAGACAACAGAGAGCATTAATTTTTAAAACCTAGGGGAAAAAAAGTATTGTAAACATGGAATTCTATACCCAGCCAAGCTATCATTCAATTGTGAGAACAGAAATAAATGCGGTTTCAGCCATGAAAGGAACAAAAAGTTAGCTACCCATATTCTTTTCCATAGGAAACTACTGATTGAATGTTCTATCAGAAAGGAAGCAGAGGCATGGAATCTTCATTCTGGCAACCCAGCATGATGGAGCACTGAGGAAAATCCCAAGATAATGGAGATTCTGCAGGCCTAGAATAAGCCATCTAGCCTGGAGCTAATAAAGTGGAAGCTATGAGACAGATATTTCCAAAAGCATTTAATCATTTAAAAGATTGTCAGTACATCTGGGAGGGAAAAAAGGATAGGGAATTAGAAAAGTAAGCAAATGGGGAACGAGTGTTAATTATTGACTCAATTTGAAACAAAAATTTCCACACGAATGGCAAAACACAATACTGGATAGTGAACACTAACATCTTCATAATGAATAATACACACTACTTATTTTAATAAGAATGGTGATATAACCTAGAAATACTAGAGAAATAGCAAAAAAAGAGTTTAATGTCATTGCCTACATAGATTAGGGCTAGTAGAGGGAGATAGGAAACTGAGCTTATAAATGGGAAATAAGAAACTCCTGTGTGTTGTGTTGTTTCGTTTATTTCACAATCATCCATTTAGAATGATTTGACATTTTATTTTATTTTTACTTTTATTTACTTATTTATTGAGTGGAAATTATTTTTATTTTTTTATTTAAATCCAAGTTAGTTAACATATAGTGTAATAATGGTTTCAGTAGTGAAATTCAGTGATTCATCACCTACATAACACCCCGTGTTCATCACAACAAGTGCCCTCCTTAATGCCCATCACCTATCTAACCCATCTCCATACCTAACACCCCTCAACCAAACCTCAGTTTGTGATTTGACATTTTAATGCTCTATATTTTTGTGTTAGATTTTTTTAAAGTAATCTTTAAAAATAAGTGGATGAGAGGGAGAGGGAAATGGGGTATTACTGTTCAATATACATAGAATTTGTTTTGCAAGATGACAGTTCTAGAGAACTGTTGCACAAGAATGTGAATATAGTTAACACCACTGGACTATATCCTTCAAAACAGTTAAGATGGTAAATTTTACACTATGTTTTTTTTTTTTCACAATTAAAAAAATAAGCAGATAAAAAAAAATTAAGTCAAAGGAAAAGCATTTCACATTTGTTAGACAAGTTCAAATTTAATTGTAAGTTTCTTCATTGCCATGATAAATGACATGATTAAGCTTTTCATAAAGATTTGAGAAATAAAGCCAATATGCCATTATCCTCAAGAGAACTGCAACTAATCCTGATCTGGGAAACAAGAAAAATTAGTGACAAGAACTTCCTTAAAATGACATTTTATAATTAAAGAATATCCCTTTTTAGCCAATACAGCAATATCTCATTAACTTTCAAAATATCTATTGGGAGTAAACAAATTTTTGATATACAATATCTCGGACAAATAAAAAGGCCACCACTTCCTGAGACTTGGGAGGAGAGAACGGTCTCAGTGCCAGGCAGTCCGGGCAGGAGGCAGAGGACAGTACGGGCCCAGCACCTTCCCCCCAGCAGTCTCCAGCAGGCAGAGCCCTCATGTACTCTCATTAGTCCACATCATTAGTCTACTGACGAGTGAAAGACTAAACCTGGCACATGAAAAGTTGTTGGCTCTCAAGGAGTATCAATGTGCAATGTGCCAAAGCTGAGGTTGAATGAAAGTCAGTGTCTAAAAATTGAAAATCCCTTCAAGGCTAACTTTCCTGAGTGGCTTATAAGCTAGTTTTGAATTAATATAAAAACAGAATTCAAAAATAAGAAAAAGAGCAACTGTGACATCATTTTGGGATAAACACATAGCTATCCACTGTAGATAATATTTGAAACGTTAAGGCCCTGAAAGATAGATATGTATGGAATGTCTGGGTATATTTATCTTAAATAAAACAAACAAAAATACACCCTCTTGGCTTATAGGGAAAAAAATGTTAGATGGAACAATGATATAAGGAACCAAGCCAGAAATATAGGTTTCTAAATATTTGCAATCAAGTGAATCTTGAAAATAATTCAAGGGGTGCCTGGATGGCTCAGTTGGTTGAGCATCAAACTCGGTTTTGGCTCAAGTCATGATCTCACATTTTGTGGGATCAAGCCCTGCATTGGGCTCTATGCTGACAGCATAGAATCAGTTTGGAATTCTCTCTCTCTCTGTCCCTCCCCTGCTCCCATGCACACACACTCACTCTCTCTCAAAATAAATAACTAAAGTTTTTAAAAAATAATAATTCCAGGGGTGCCTGGGTGGCTCAGCCAGTTAAGGGTCCAACTCTTGGTTTCAGCTCAGGTCATGATCTCAAAGTTTCATGAATTCAAGCCCAGCATCAGACTCTGCACTGGCAGCATGGGGCCTACTGGGGATTCTGTCCCTCCTCCTGCCTCTCTGCCCCTCCCCCATTCATGCTGTCTCTGTCTCTCTCAGAATGAATGAATAAACTTAAAATAAATAAATAAATGAATAAATAAGGGTAAACATTCCAGATATAAATGCATGTATTTCTCAAACTGGAGCACTCCATGACTCATTTTTCTTTATTTTTTATATCTTTAAGTAACACACATGTTTTCATGGAATTAATTAAAGAAATGTACACCTTTTCCCTCAAACTCAACACATTTGAATCCTGGAACACACTCCTTCAATAGTCTCCTCAAAGGTAACTAGATTGTGACTCTATCAGACCCAAAGCCTTAAGGACTCTAGTTTTAATATCCAATGCATTTGCAAATCATGTTGACTCTACCTTCAAAGGAAATTAGGATTCCAACCACTTCTCAGTCTCTCCAGAGCACCCACCCTAGTTGGATGGTGATCAGATCCACCATCATCTTACAGATTACTGGAGGAACCTCTTAATCGGTCTCCTGCTGCTCCCTACTGTCTTTTGTCAGAATAGCTAATGAAACAGTTCTTTTAAAATGGAAAGAAAATCACTTCACTCTGCTCAAAAACTTCCAATGGCTTCCCATTTCATTAAGAATATAAGTGGTCCATAAGGTCCTATATGATGTTGCTTATTTCTGACTTCATTTTTACTACTCTCCTCTTTGTTCATTATGTTCCACCCACAAGGACTTCTTTGCCGCTGTTTCTATCTGAAATATTCTTCCCCCATGAAACCACATGGTTCACTCCTTCCTGGCCTCCAAGTCAACTCAAAAGTTTCATTTCCTGTCACGTCTTCTCTGACTATCCTATTTAAACTTACTTCCTATATATTCTCTTGCTTTATTTTTCTCCACAGCACTTACCAGTGTCAGATAAATAAACTTCACCTATGTGTTTATTACCTGCCTCCTATCATAATTAAGTTCCACGATGACAGGGATTTTTGTCTGTTTGGTTCACTACTGCATCCTCATGGTTCAGAACCGAGATAAACACATACTAGATATCCAGTATGTATTTGTGAATGAAGTGATTTCTATCTGCAAATCACCAAACTGCATGTGATCAAATAGAGAGTACAATTTTAGAGCTTTTAAATAAATGTTTTCAATTATAATTATTACATAAATAAAAATGAAATAGAAAATCACAACACAGAGTACAGTGAGGACTTAAATCTGAGTTGAGTACTGAGATAATTGTGGTCACACTTATAATTAAACTTATGGGCTTTTTCTGTTTTTACTTTTATTTGCTTTCTTTCCAAAGCAATCTATGTCAAAACAAGCCCTTACAGGAGTAATTATTGTAATACATCTTTCTGATGCTCTCAAAATATCTAGATGCAAAAATAATCTCTTACAACTGAGTGGAAAATTCTATACAGATACCATATATCAATTTTTAATTCCATGTTAATTTCATTTTAAAGTAATGTATGTGATTGCTCCAAAAATGACACACAGTTAAAGGATTCTTTATTCTGTAGCTAGAGAACGCCATCTGGCTCAATATGAGAGAAACCACACTATTATATGAATACTGTTACAAATGGGAGTATTTAGTGTTTCTAACAGAATTTCCTTCATAGATGAAATAAAGATGCGGTATTTAATTAAATTCATTTAAGAAACACTTCCTAAAAAGAAAACTGCATAGACCTAGTGAAATAAGGTAATAATAATGTTAACAATAATAACACTAGGTAGTTCTGTTTTACATTAATTCCCATATTTAATCTGTACATAAACCCCTTAAGGTTGGTAGATACTACTGTTATTCCCATTTTGCAGGCGAGGAAAACTAGAGCACAGAAAAAACAAGCCACTTAACAGGAATCCTGGTAGAGCTGGTATTCAAACTGGAGCACATGTTTTCAAAACCACATGCTTAAGTGTTAACACTATCTGCCTCTTTTAAGACAGTAAATGCCAAGAAAACCCACCTTGCATGCCTGTCAGAACATTAAAAATAGAGTCTGCCTTAGAGAATTTATAGTCTAAGAATGTGGGCTCTCGATTTTGATAGTACATCACTTTATTAAAAATGAAGATGCTCAGAACAAATACTCAGGTTCGCCTAATGCAGTGTCAGATGTATCCATAAAAAAGTGTATCAGCTTCAAAAATTTCAGGTATTTTAATTTCTCTTAAGATTTTATTTTTAAGTAATCTCTACACTCAACGTGGGGCTCCAACTTACATACAATCAAGAGCTGTATACTCTACCAAGTGAGCCAGCCAGGCACCCCTAGTTTTACATATTTTAAATAAAACCTAAAAATGTAGGTTCAAGCATCAGTTAACTACATGAGTCTCTTATATCAATCATCAATGCTGAAATTCTATAAAAATTGTTTCAAATAAGACCCAAAGTTTCTCTTATTATAGATCATCAAAGGATGATTTCCAAGTAATTTACAATCTATTAGCAACTTTCAAATTCTTCCATCCACTCAGCAAACAATGATTAAGTGCCTACAACCTACCTAGGAAGGGATCCAAAATTAGATAAGATATACTTCATGTCTTAAAGCAACTGGAGCAAATTTCATGGATTTTCAAATATTATTGTGAGGTAAAAAAAATCCCTTAGTTAGGGAACCCCAGTACATAAACATTGAATATCCACAAGCAATCTGTCCCCAACAACCACGGATCTGCTACTCTTCCCCAAGGAAGAGTCTTCTAGTCAGCAACTAAACTACCCTTTGTTAGCAGCTCCTCCTGGTGACCAGTATAGGAAGATCTAAATTGCAAAAATGCCTACAGTCTTTCTCTTCAAGGGAGACCAAGGATTCACAGACCATACGTCACTTAATCATACGTTTTTATTTTCATTCCTGCGTACCCTCCCAACTTTAATCCTTTCCTCCATTCTGTCACTTCTTGCTGAACAACTAACTTAAAGAAATTCTCTTCCCATACCCAACCTCCCTAAACACCCCTTCAGTCCACATATAAAACAAAAAATCCTGATAATAGATAAAATAAACATAAAGGTAGTGTTTAATCTGTATGAGTACCATAAATCTGAGGTTAAATTAGTCATTAAAGTCGGCACCACCATCTCCTATGACTCCTGAAAACGACCACAGATCCCTTGAAGAACACCACATGTCACTTTCTACCTTTTCAACCACATTTCCCCATATTTGCTTCTCCTGGAGTGCAGGGATTCAAGATAATCATAGAAATGACTCCAACAATCATATAAGCACCGTATCGTAACGGTCTGTTCAACCTGTCTGAAAACTGGGGCACTGACAGTGCAGAGCAGAGTTCAAGCTACAAAAGGTAAACACAATAGAAGTGTAAGAGACTGACTTGTCTGCCTTGTTAATTTAGGTTTGCAGGAAGCCTGGGTGGCTCAATCAGTTAAGCGTCCGACTTCACCTTAGGTCATGATCTCATGGCTCGCTGGTGAGTTCAAGCCCCACATCGGGCTCTGTGCTGACAGCTCAGAGCCTAGAGCCTGCTTCAGATTCTGTGTCTCCCTCTCTCTCTGCCCCTCACCTGTTCATGCTCTGTCTCTGTCTCTCTCTCTCTCTCAAAAATACATAAACATGAAAAAAAAAGTCTATTAATTTAGGGTTGCAACCCTGAACACATTGTGTGGCAGATTTTAGGAGCACAGTCACTTTGGTGGGTGGCATGGAGGAAAGGAGAGAGGGATGGAGGAAAGAAAAGAATGAAAGAGAAAGGAAAAGGAAAAAAAGGACTCTGTAAATTCATTATGATGTATGAGTTGGTGCTGTAATCTAATCACATTGCAAATATTGTTTCTATACATGAGTGCTATTTGAAACTCTCTGAAGTCAGCACTGACTATACCACTGCAGATTTTAATGTCTGCTGTCTGGAAAATCCCCTGTCTTAGGATACTTGCCCTCTAGATCATTATGTATTATCATTTTTATTACAATAATAATTTTCAATACATTGTGTTTACTTGCAATATATTGTGTTCTTCAGTTTACTTTTGCAATAATCAGTTAGCAGTGAGTATTTTGTTAATAGCTGTTACTGTCACTGCACATGAACTACTAGTAGCCACTAGGAGCAACATTGGTTGATTAATATAAGAAACCCATACATGCTCTAGTATGTGTGATTGTTATGCCACTTCCATGTGCTGTATAAACAATGAAAAAACATTTATTTATAAAGCAGAAATTATTGAAGAGATTTTTAATTAAATAATTTAATAGTAGGACATATGGTGATGGCTAATTAGGACCTAAGTTAAAAAAAAATTAAGTCTTCATGTTAGGTTTTTAAACATGATCACAAGATGAAATGCTATTTCTATTTCCATTTCTTATTTATTTTCTCAGCTGCCATTACTAACTTCCACTAGAAATTTGTATTCACTGATCTATGACTGATCCCACGTGTCAAAAACACATATTGGATGTCTACAGGAAACCTGTGAAGCAATAATTTTATTCACTTAATCTTAGATGAAGGAAAGAGTCATAGGAATGTGTTGTACATGTGTATTCTGACTGCTCTGTGATTACCACAAGCCAGCCTGGATTTCCCAAACACCTCTCTTCATAGTTTCCTTATATAAAGGTCTGAGCTTTTTAACTTTATACTTTGTCATTCTAATATTGTTGGTATTGATTTACGTGACACTGGGAAAGAGAAATCATAAGTCCAAGTCACATTTCTTGGTCGTCAAATCTGGTGGCTTAAATCAAGTACTTACTGGCGGTCTTTTCTGTCCTCCAGCAGTTACTGCTTTCAGCTGCAGCAACCGTTCTACTTGTTTTAGATCTTCAGCAAAAGAGGCCACCATTTCACAGTTTCATCAGAGTATCTCAGAAATTAAGATCCATGTTAAGTTTCCTCATGACTAATAAAGTCTTTCTCCTTCAAATGCCTTTGTAAAAAGTTCATTCGGTCTTAAAGGTAAAATGCTATGTTTCAAATACCCACCTAAATCCTTCTTTGGGGCATGGGCAGGACTGTTGCCCAAAGCACCACAGGTAAAGCTCTTCCTAGTTATCAAGACACTCCAAAAACCTGGCACACTGCTTCCCCATTCCCCCATCATACTACACACTTAGTCATGAATATGCATCTAGATCAGTTCTTGCCCTCATACCCCATAATTATTCCTATTTTCAGTACTACCACTCCCATCTTTTCCCTATGCCTTCCTTTTTCACCTTTCCAAACCGTTCACCCATTAGAACTTTTTTCTCATAGTCTTGATTTCATCAACATCCCTGAACCCAAAGTCCAGTAGCCCAGAGCTTTTTCTTTCCCAGCCTGACTTTCAGACCAGCTCTAAACAGAGCCTTAACATGGGTTGATTAATATAAGAAACCCATGGTGAAGATATTTTAGGTTTAAAGGGGAAAAAAAGGAACATATTTCACTAGCCATCCCTTAAATCTTTCTACTTCTTGCGTTTACATGGGGTTTGCAGCCCACCCAGATCATGGCTTAAGAAATACTAAAACACCTTTTTCAATAAATTATCCTATCTGCCCTGATGTGAATGGTTCAATCTAGCTGCAAGTTAACACTTCTAAATTGCCTAAGTCACAGCTGCTGCTTTAAAAAAAAAAAAAAATTCATTCACCATGAGATCATGCATTCACTCATTAGAGGCAGTCATGATAAATGGGTTTTTAAGTCTTTCTTCCTCCCTGGTCTTTAGTTCATGAACAATTTGCTATTAGGGTAGAATTTTCATTTTCTTTTGTTCATACAATATAATGAAGCCACAGTACTCACTTAAAATTCACTTTATTATTTACTATATGGAAGATTTTAATTAAAGGCAAAATAATATTCTACTGACTTCAACAAATCTCTGTTTCAGGGTTAGTAGCCACTAGTAGCAATTTGAACTTATCATTTTCACCAGAGCATCTTACTTGTAGAAAATAATGACAGGGGCACCTGGGTGGCTCAGTCAGTTAAGCATCCAACTTCGGCTCCGGTCGTGATCTCACAGTTTGTGAGGTCGAGTGCTGCATAAGGCTCTCTGCTGTCAGCACAGAGCCCACATTAGATCCTCTGTCCCTTCCTCTCTCTACCCATCCCCCCTCTCAAAAATGAACATTAAAAAAAAAAAAAAGAATGACAAATACTCTTAATATCATCTTGTGCTCTCCATGTAACAATTTTTGGTTACTCCATTTAGTTGACAATATTTACTAGTACTTATACAGGGAGATGGGATGCACTGAAGAACGAGAGAGACTCCTCTTTTAATAGGATATCACTGACTTCAGGTTCTAATGAACAACACACCTTTGTTCTCTGGACACACATCTCTGGACAACATACGTTTCTCACAGACCATGTCTTGCAAGAGTATCTCAAAAAAAAAATAAAGAAACCCATACTATATAATTCATTTTTCACAAGTTCATTCCCTAAATTCATTTACATTAGGATATGGCTGACATTTTGAACAACAGGTCAAAGGCTGCTGAAAATGGTAATGATCCAAGACACCTTTTCCCTGAATTAAACTGCTTTTCCAAAAGGCACTTTGAAAACTTACCTAATTGGAAAGAGAAGGCAAAATATTTATTTAGAGCTGAATGGTTGAATATTTAGAAATAATAGAGAATACATTGAAAAATCTACTGGTAACAAAAAAATTCAGTACAAAAACATGTCAAAAACTAAAAATCACATTTATAATGGCGAACTAACATTTGTTGAGAACTACGCCCTAATTCCTTTACAATATCACCTTATTTAAATTCTAAACAATCCATATGAGGCAGCTACAATTATTATGTTCTTGGAGATGAGAAAGTTAGACCCCAAAGACATACACTATACTACATGGTTTGTTAAAGTTGGTATGTAGACTACAACAACTTTCTTCAAGTGTTAAAACAAACAGAAAATACAGTTGGATAAAAAGTATAATCAAAATATCAAGAAAAGAAACCATAAAATATCAAGAAGTAAATAATATGAAGAAATCCAAAGTACCTGGACAAGGAAAACGAGAAAATGCAAAAAAGAAAAAGAGAAAAAAAAAAGTAACTGAAGAAATAATTTGAAGACTTAAATATACTACAAATATCAATTCTACCTAAATTAATTATAAATACAATGCCATGTATTAAAAAAATACCTCAATAAGAAATGATCCTAATTTTGAAAGGAAATTCTAATATTTATTGGAAGACTACATGTATGGTAAGTGTATTATCATGCTTTGGTAATTAAAAGAGAGCGGTACTGACATAGGAAAAGAAAGACAAATCAATGTAATATTATCCTCAAGATATAGGCCCAAGTATATATTGAGAATTCATTTGCGATAATGGTGGCACTTGAAAGCAGTGGGGAAAAGATGGATCATTCAATAAATGTTACTGAGACAACTGAAAAGCAATTTAAAAGAAAGGGAAAGATGAGTTCCCTACTCAATCTTATACTAAAATAAATTTTTGACAATTAAAAAGCATAAATGCAAAAATTGAAACTACAGAAAGACAATATGTGAATATTTTTCTCATATTAGTATGGGGAAAACTATTATAAACACAGTCCCAGTATAGATTTGCTTCTCTGAAAATGAAAAGAAATAATTATGTATATTAGAAAGAAAAATGACAAACTGGAAAAAAACTATTTGCTATATAGATATAGAAAGCAAAGACTACTGTGCCTAGAAATGCAATTGACTTTTAAAATAATGAGAAAAAATTACTCCCCCAATGGAAAAATTGGCAAAGGAGAGAAACAGACTAGTCACACACATATACCCACATACAAAAGCAAATGACCATCAAGCAAATGAAAATACTTCAACTTTATTAGAAATCAAAGTAATACAAATAAAATCAAAATATTTTATCGCATCAATTTAAGTAAAAGCTAAGACAATCCAGAAATTGCAATGATATGGGGCTCTCATACAAATAGCTTGGTACATTCTTTCTGGAGTAGAGTTTGGCATTTTCCATTAAAACATAATTTCACACTGACTTAGAAATTCTACCAAAACATATTCTGAGGGATGAAACATATAAAGATATAGGTACACGGATGTAAATCGCAGCCTTGACTTTAATAGCAAGAAAAACAAAAGGAATCTAATTGTCTATAACTAGGGAATTAGCTAAATAAACAATGATGCATCACAACTATCATCTTCAAATCAAGTATTTAATGGCTTTAAAAAATGTTCATAACAGGGGCTCCTGGATGGCTCAGTCAGTTAAAGCATCCCTAAGCATCTGACTCTAGTTTTCAGTTCAGGTCATGATCTCCCAGTTTGTGAGTTGAGACCCCATTGAGCTCTGCACTGACAGTGAGGAGCCTGCTTGGGATTCTCTCTCTCCTTCTCTCTTTCTGCCCCTCCTTTGCTCACATGCATGTTCTCTCTCTCTCTCTCTCTCTCTCTCTCTCTCTCTCTCTCTCAAAATAAGTAAACCTAAAAAAAAAAAGATTTTCATAAGATTTTTTGACAAAATAGCAGATCTCTACCAAATAAAATTTATCCCCAAATGAGTAGGTGGAAGAATTTTGGAATAAAAAAGAAAAAAACAGAAGCAGAAATTAATGAGTTTGAGTGGGAAATAAAAAAAGAAACACTCATTTATATTCTTTTAAGAATATAAATTGCCAGAATTAATCCAAGAGATATACCAAAGCTGACACTACATAAGAAATTTAAGTCATCTTCCCAAAAGGTACCAGACTCAGTTGCCTTGGGGCAAGTGCTACTGAATCTTCAAGAAAAAGATAATTCCTTAATCACTAGCACAGAACTCGTATTTAAACGAAATGTGCATTCTGCAAATTTTAAAACCCTAAATCAGTTTAATTTATGAACATGAATATAAAATTCCTAAAAACACTGACAAATGAATTTTTTAATATAATTTACTGCCAAATTGGTAAAATTGGTTTCCATACAACACCCAGTGCTTATCCCAACAAGTGCCTGCCTCAATGCCCATCACCCACTTTCCCCTCTCCCCCACCCCCGCATCCACTCTCAGTTTGTTCTCAATATTTAAGAGTATCCTATAACCTCCCTATCTGTAACTTGTTTTTCCCCTTCCCCTCCCTCCCTGGTCTTCTGTTAAGTTTCTCAAAATCTACCTATGTGTGAAAACATATGGTATCTGTCTTTCTCTGCTTGACTTATTTCACTTAGCATAATATCTTCCAGTTCCATCCATCTTGCTACAAATGGTCAGATTTCATTCTTTCTCATTACCAAGTAGTATTCCATTGTATATATAAACCATATCTTCTTTATCCATTCGTCAGTTGATGGACATTTATGCTCTTTCCATGATTTGGCTATTGCTGAAAGTGCTGCTATAAACATTGGAGTACATGTGCCCTATGTATCAGCACTCCTGTATCCCTTGGGTAAATTCCTAGCAGTGCTATTGTTGGGTCATAGGGTAGTTTTATTTTTAATTTTTTGAAGAACTTCCACACTGTTTTCCAGAGTGGCTACACCAGTTTGCATTCCCACCAACAGCGTAAGAGGGTTCCCGTTTCTCCACATCCTTGCCAGCATCTATAGTCTCCTGATTTGTTCATTTTAGCCACTCTGACCAGCGTGAGGTGGTATCTCAGTGTGGTTTTGATTTGTATTTCCCTGATGATGAGTGATGTTGAACATTATTTCATATGTCTGCTGACCATCTGGTGTCTCCTATGGAGAAGTGTCTATTCATGTCTTCTGCCCATTACTTCACTGGATTATGTTTTTCAGGTGAGGAGTTTGGTGAGTTCCTTATAGATTTTGGATACTAGTCCTTTATCCAATATGTCATTTGTAAATACCTTTACCCATTCCGTCGGTTACCTATTAGGTTTTTTTTTTTAATTGTTTCCTTTGCAGTGCAGAAGCTTTTTATCTTGATGAGGTCCCAATAGTTCATTTTTGCTTTTGATTCCCATGCCTTTGGAAATGTGTCAAGTAAGAAATTGCAGCTGAGGTCTGTTTCCTGCTTTCTCCTAGAGGGTTTTGATGGTTTCCTTTCTCACATTCGGGTCCTTCATCCATTTTGAGTTTATTTTTGTGTATGGTGTAAGAAAGTGGTCCAGTTTCATACTTTTGCATGTTGCTGTCCAGTTCTCCCAGCACCATTTGTTTAAGAGGCTGTCTTTTTTCCATTGGATACTCTTTCCTGCTTTGTCAAAGATTAGTTGGCCATATGCTTGTGGGTCCAATTCTGGGTTCTCTATTCTATTCCATTGGTCTATGTGTCTGTTTTTGTGTCAATACCATACTGTCTTGATGATTACAGCTTTGTAGTAAAGGCTAAAGTCTGGAATTGTGATGCCTCCCATTTTGGTTTTCTTCCTCAATATTACTTTGGGTATTCAAGGTCTTTTGTGGTTCCATACAAATTTTAGGATTGTTTGCTCTAGCTTTGAGAAAATGCTGGTGCACTTTTGACTGGGATTGCATTGAATGTGTAGACTGCTTTGGGTAATATTGACATTTTAAAATATTTATTCTTCCAATCCAAGAGCATGGGATGTTTTTCCACTTCCTTGTATCTTCTTCAATTTCCTTCGTAAGTTTTTTATAGTTTTCAGCATTCTAGATCTTTTACATCTTTGGTTATGTTTATTCCTAGGCATTTTATGGTTTTTGGTGCAATTGTGAATGCGATCAGTTTCATTATTTCTTTCTGTTGCTTCATGATTGGTGTATAAAAATGCAATCGATTTCTGTACATTGATTTTATGATGTTTAGGTATGTTCCTTCTATCCTGACTTTCTTGAGGGTTTTTATTAAGAAAGGATGCTGTGTTTTGTCAAATCCTTCTTCTGCATCTATTCACAGGATCATATGGTTCTTATCTTTTCTTTTGTTAATGTGATGTATCACATTGATTGATTTGCGAATATTGAACCAGCCCTGAAACCCAGGAATGAAGCCCACTTGATCATGGTGAATAATTCTTTTTATATGCTGTTGAATTTGATTTGCTAGTATCTTGTCAAGAATTTTTGCACACATATTCAATGGGATATTGGCCTGGATTTCTCTTTTTTTTGCCGGGTCTCTGTCTGGTTTGGGAATCAAACTGATGCTGGCTTCACAGACTGAGTCTGGAAGCTTTCCTTCCATTTCTATTTTTTGGAACATCATGAGAAGGATAGGTATTAACTTTGCCTTATATATCTGGTAGAATTCCTCAAGGAAGCCATCTGGTACTGGACTTTTATTTGTTGGGAGATTCTTTTTTTTTTTTTTTTTTTTTTTTTTTTTTTTGAGAGACAGCATCAGTGGGGGAGGAGCAGAGAGAGAGGGAGACAGAATCCGAAGTAGGCTCCAGACTCTGAGCTGTCAGCAGAGAGCCCGACATGGGGCTCGAACCCATGAACCGTGAGATCATGACCTGAGTGAAGTCGGATGCCTAACCAACTGAGCCACCCAGGTGCCCCGGGAGATTCTTGATAACTGATTCAATTTCTTCACTAGTTATGAGCCTGTTCAAATTTTCTATTTCTTCCCATTTGAGTTTTGGTAGCGTGTGGGTGTTTTAGGAATTTGTCCATTTCTTCCAGGTTGTCCAGTTTGTTGGCATATAATTTTTCATAGTGTTCCCTGATAATTGCTTATATTTCTGAGGGGTTGGTTATAATCAATCCATTTTCATTTGTGATTTTATCTATTTGGGTCCTCTCTCTCTCTCTCTCTCTCTTTTTTTTTTTTTTTTTTTGAGAAGCCTGGCTAGAGGTCTATCAATTTTGTTTATTTTTTCAAAAAACCAACTCTTGGTTTCATTGATCTGTTCTACTGTATTTTTCAGATTCTATATTGTTTATTTCTGCCCTGATCTTTATTATTTCTCTTCTGTTGGGTTTGGAGTATCTGTGCTGTTCTGCCTCTGGTTCCTTTATGTGTGCTGTTAGATTTTGTACTTGTGAATTTTCTTGTTTCTTGCGATAGGTCTGGATTCCAGTGTATCTTCCTCTTAGGTCTGCCTTTCCTGTCTCCCAAAGGGTATGGATTGTTGTATTTTCATTTTCATTTGTTTCCATGTATTTTTTTATTTCTTCTCTGGTTGTCTGGTTGACCCATTCGTTCTTTAGTATGATGTTCTTTAACCTCCATGCTTTTGGAGGTTTTCCAGACTTTTATCCTGTGGTTGATTTCAAGTTTCATAGCATTATGATCTGAAATGATCTCAATTCTTTTATATTTATTGAGGGTTGCTTTGTGATCCAGTATGTGACCTGTCTTGGAGAATGTACCATGTGCACTCGAGAAGAAAGTGTATTCCATTGCCTCGGGATGTAGTGTTCTAAATAGATCTGTCAGGTCCATCTGGCCCAATGTGTTGTTCAGGGCCATTGTTTCTTTACTGATTCTCTGTCTAGTTGATCTATCCATTGCTGTAAGTGGAGTACTAAAGTCCCCTGCAATTCGCACATTCTTATCAATTAGATTGTTTGTTTTATATATTTGGGTGCTCCCGAATTCGGTGCATAGACATTTATAATTGTTAGCTCTTCCTGATGGATAGACCCTATAATTACTATATAATGCCCTTCTTTATCTCTTGTTACAGCCTTTAATTTAAAGTCTAGTTTGTCTGATATAAGTACGGCTATTCCCGCTTTCTTTTGACTTTCAGTAGCATAATAGATAGTTCTCCATCCTCATTTTCAATCTGAAGGTGTCCTCAGGTCTAAAATGAGTCTCTTGTAGACAGCAAATAGGTGGGTCTTGTTTTTTTTATCCATTCTGATACCCTGTGTCTTTTGATTGGAGCATTTAGTTCATTTACATTCATTGTTATTATTGAAAAATATGGGTTTAGAGTCCTGTGTTATCTGTAGGTTTCATGCTTGTAGTGAGGTCTCTGGTGCTTTGTGTTCCTTGCAACATTTCCCTCACAGAGTCCCCCTTAGGATCTCTTGTAGGGCTGGTTTAGTGGTGATGAATTCCTTCAGTTTTTGTTTGTATGGGAAAACCTTTATCTCTCCTTCTATTCTGAATGACAGGCTTGCTGGATAAAGGATTCTTGGCTGCATATCCTTCCTGTTCATCACACTGAAGATTTCCTGCCATTCCTTTCTGGCCTGCCAAGTTTCAGTAGATAGATCTGTTACTACCCTTATGTGGCTACCTTCATATGCTAAGGCTCGTTTATCCCTAGCTACTTTAAGAATTCTCTCTTTATCCTTGTATTTTGCCAGTTTCACTATGATATGTTGTGCAGAAGATCGATTCAAGTTACGTCTGAGGGGAGTTCTCTGTGCCTCTTGGATTTCGATGTCTGTTTCCTTCCTCAGGTTGGGGAAGTTCTCAGCTATGATTTGTTCAAGTACCCCTTCAGTCTCTTTCTCTCTCTTCTTCTGGAATTCCTATGATATGGATATTGTTCCATTTGATTGCATCACTGAGTTCTCGAATTCTCCTTTCGTGCTCTTGGATCATTTGGTCTCTCTTTTTCTCGGCTTCCTATTTTTCCATAATTTTATCTTCTAATTCACCTATTCTCCCCTCTGCCTCTTCAATTCATGCTGTGACTACCTCCATTTTACTTTGCATCTCATTTATAGCATTTTTTTAGTTCATCATGACTATTTTTATCATCCTTGATCTCTGCAGCAAAGGAGTATCTGCTGTCCCTACTTTTTTCAAGCCCAGCGATTAATTTTATGACTATTATTCTAAATTATTGTTTAGTTATATTGCTTATATCTGCTTTGATCAATTCTTTAGCTGTCACTTCGTCCTGGAATTTCTTTTGAGGAGAATTCTTCCGTTTCATCATTTTGGCTAGTTTTCTGCCCCTTATGTGTTTTAAAAGCTTGTTATGTGCTCTGCACCTGCAAGCACTGCTATATTAAAGGGGGCTCATACACTGTCCTGAGACTGGCATTTAGGAGGTGTTTCTTGGAGACTATTACTTGCTCTCTGTTGTTGTGACTTTGGTTACTTTATTTCCCAACTCATAGTGATGTTTTGGACCCTCCACCAGGTATGCTTTGGTTTGTTCCTTGAAGTAGCCCTGGAAAGGAAAACAAACAAACAAACAGGAAACAAAAACACGCAAATTCACAAACAAATAAAACAAGTAGACAAACAAAAACAAAAGAAACAAAAAACAAAAAACAATCTAAAAGCAGAAAAAAAAAAAAACAGAAACACCAACTACAAGTAAAGAACAAGGTGGAGGCGGTGCTGATGGAAGAGCACATACAAAGAAAGAAATGACAGGGGAGGTAAAAAAGAGAAAATGAACATTGACCAGACAGAGCGACTAAAATGCTTAATCCAGAGAAAAAGAAAGGAGAATAAGTTAGGAGGTGAGGAAAAAGAAACGAAGATAAAGTTACCCAGAGATACTATATGGCCTGATTATTCCAGGGAGAGAGAAAGGAAAGGAAACGAAAGAAGGAAGTGTAGAACAGACATCGAAAGAATGGATTAAATATGCCTGTTTCAGCAAACGAATAACCAGAGTCGCCAGCCTAGGGGAGGGAAGAGATGAGAAGGAGAAAAGGGAGAATATATCTAAATAACGAGAATTGACCTAGTTGATCCAGGCAATGCCACAGAGCTGGTTTCAGGGCATCTACCCAGCTCTAGTAGATAAGCGACTATCCAGAATGGAGAGGAATGGTTTGGTGCAGGTGGGTCCCACCTCCACTGCTCCCCGCAGACCAATCCTTGGTGGTTGTGGGGAGAAAAATGGCGACCCTCCCAGTCCCTTCTTCACAGACCAGGTGTCCCAGATCACTCCTTTGGATCCATTCTCACTGTGCCTCGGGCACAGAGGAGGTGGGCTTTCTCGCTCTGTGGTCTCCTGTGTCCCATGCTTATCTGAGTTTTAAATTCAAACTCTGTGCTCATTAATGACACCGCATTATGTGATTCCCGTGGCTGTGCTGTAGTGCTTCAGGGGAGGGGACCGGTATCTCCTGACCTACCACCAAACCAGGTGTATGAACAGGACAGCCTGCTCCAATCCAAAGAAAGCCCTGCAGTTCGAGATGGGCACTCCCTCTGAAAGCCCTGCAGTTAGAGGTAGGATGATGGGATCCCTCTCCATCCGCTTCCCTAGCCGCTCTGTCTCTTCCCTTTGTCTCTCCGCAGAAAGGGATCCCTCCCCTCCGTGCCTTCACAGCCCATTTTATCTTTCCCAGTTTGCATTCACGCACCTGTGGGGCCGTCTGGTTTTCCTGTTTTCTTCCTGGTAGACTCCGTCTCCTTTCCTCTTAGACTCTTGCGGTTCAGAGCCCTTTGGCTTCAGCCCTTCTTTGTTTGAGAGATTCAGGAAGTACGGATCCCCCTACTTTTCCACCATGTTGGCCCACAGACAAATGAAATTTAAGATGAAATAGGATGTATTCCAAGACTGTAAAGCTGTCCAACATTAGGAAATGTATGAAACTAACATAATAACAATAATGGGTCCAGTGAATATCATAGAACATCTATAACAATAAAAAAAATTTGGTTACTTTCAAGACAGTCCTGCTACTTAAAAAAAAATCAGCCAACCATTAATAAAAAGAAACTTATTTAACATGAAAAGACTTGAAAGAACAGCAAACACTGCTTAAAGATGATACCACAACAAAGTTTTTGTATACAAGTGCTAGTTCCTTGGGACATTATTAAAAAGTTAAGGGTGGCACACCTGGGTGGCTCAGTTGGTTAGGTGTCCGGCTTTGGATCAGGTCATAATCTCACAGTTTGCGAGTTTGAGCCTCGTGTCAGGTTCTGTGCTTGCAGTTTAGAGCCTGGAGCCTGCTTCAGATTGTGTGTCTCCCTCCCTCTCGGCCCCTCTTCTCCTTGTGCTCTGCCTCTCTCTCTCAAAAATAAATATTTTTTTAAAATAAAAATAAATAATAAATAAAAAGTTAAGGGTAGAGAAACAGGGAGAAAGTTTCTCAGACACTTTAATGTACTCACGCAGCACAGCATATTATAATTAGAAAAGGTAGGGATTAGACAACCTCATTTCTGTTATCAGGCATAAATGGCCTCACTGGGAGTGTATGATTGGAATTTGAAATTAAACATATGTATGTACACTAGACAGACAGATGGACAGGTTTTAAAGAACCATAAACATGACACAGTAGTGATAAAATATGTCTCCCAGTTCTTCCATTCACTTCCCTTCAAAAGACGGATCCTCATTCTCCTCCTCTTCAGTACGGGCTAAACAAGGAAGATGGTTGTCTATGTGGGGTTAAGGAGAAGGAATACGGTGGAAAGGACATTAGAAGGACTGATATTTTTCTGAGTATATCTTTTTGGGTAGTTTTAACTTTTGGAAGCATATAAGTGTTACTGATATTCAAAAAATAGAATTGAATGAACAAGGACAAGGAGAGAGGACTAAAACGGAAAGCAAACTGAAATATATCATCCCAAATTGTATTTTAAATAAATGACAGAACCACCTTGCAACACTGAAAAGATGGAGGAAGAGGAGAAAGGGGAGGTGAATGGGGAGAACGACTCACACAATTTATGTGTTGGTTGGAAGGAGGAAAGGGGCAGAGAACTGTAAAAACCATAAGATCATTTTATTAGGTTTGATATATTGTCAGGGCAAAACAATTCTGAAACCTCAGATATATTATAGATTTTAGCAAATGAGTAAATATACTAAAGTCATTGGAAGCTACGGTTCTTACCATGGAAGAAGAGAGATACAAATATGAAGCAAAGAAACACAAAGAAAGACTCTATGAGCATGGGTTAGAACTTGGGTTTGGTGTGAACTCGAGATTTCTATATGCATATATGGATGGTGAATTATATAAACATGTATGTACAAAACATGCATGTATATCTTTTATACCTCTCTCTGCTCAAAGGCTTTGAAAAGCAGATTCCCCAGAGAAATGAACACACCCACCCACAACCTGGGTATCTAATACCATTCCCCTCTCAAAAAGAATTCAGGGCTCCCTGGGGAAATGCTGGAGATGAACGGCATAAAATGAGCCCATAACACCTAGTTGTGTCATAAAGTAAGAAAGAGCTAAAATGAAATGACTGGCATATCACAAAGGCACAGGAACCAGCTTGAAGAGGCTCCCACTACCGACTCAGACAATTTGAGCACCTAAATAATTTCTGAAATAGTAATGAATTATAAACCATAGAGGGATAGAGGGAGAAATGGGAAACTATGAGTTCACACCAATGATAAAGAAATGAAAGAATAAAGGGGCAGGGTTTCTTCTTATACAAGAAGGCCAAGAGCTGATGGGTCAACACAAGGGAAAATCATCATTGTGCAATCACCACAGTAAAGAATGATCAATGGATACGAAGTAAAGGGAGAAATATTTTGATAAAGAGCAAGATCTTTGCATGGAAATTACATGTCTCCCCACATATTGCCTATTAGTAGGAAGGGAAAAAATAGTATTTAGAGATCAGCTAACACCTTGAGTGGATGATCAAAATTAACATCAAAACTGAGGAGCAGATGGACATCATGGGCCTCCAGATGTGAAACCCTGAGGACACATCATTAGTTATGAAATATTCCAGCAGGGAACACATAACCTGAATCTAAACAAGGGGAAACATCAAGCAAACATAACACAAGGGATGTTCCATTTTTTAAAAAAAGAAATAAAAAACTGTATTTAAAAATATCAATGTCAAAAAAATATCAATGTCATAAAATATGAATTGTTGGAAATTTAAAAGGACTAAAAGACATGACAACTAATTGTAAAGTGTGATTCTAGGCTTGGTTCTGCACTGGAGGAAGGGGAAAAAAATGCCATAAAAAGAGGTAATTAAATCAAGTGATGAAACTGGAAAATAGACCATAGATTAGATCTAAAGTATGGCATCACTGCTAAACATACTGAAGTTGATAACTGCACTTGTGGTAATGTAAGAGAACATTCTTATTCTTAGGAAGTATATACTATCTTACATGCAACGTACTCTCAAATGGTTCATAAAAAAGCTGTGTGTGTGTGTGTGTGTGTGTGTGTGTGTGTGTGTGTATGACAGGGGGAGAGAGAAAAAGGCAGAGAAAGAATGAAAGAGAAACTATATTTATCTATTTGTAACACACATTACATAGATGATAGCTAGCTAGCTAGACAGGAAGGACAAATAACAAAGGAAATGGTAAAGGATGTTTTAAAGTTCTTGTACTAATACTTAACTTTTATGTTAAGTTCAAATTATTTCCAGATAAAAAGTCTAAAAATGTATTTAGCTTGCTTCTACATATAAAAGAAATGCCTTCCTTTAGATACTTACACATTCTTCCTGATAGCTTTTTTTGGTGTTACTGTTTTCTAGATATTTTCTTACTAGATAGTGAATACGTAAATGTTAATAGTCTGGGACTCCTTCTGAATTAAAAATAACAAAGTAATGAAGCTCAACTATAACCTAAGTGCATTAAAAAAATACAGGTAAGTTAATATAAAGTGTAAATTAATAAGTTACCCACTGGTAGATACCACTACTAAATGAACCAGACAAAAAATGTTATTTAAGGTAACGATTCCCCCCCCCCAAAAAAAAAAGCTTAATGTATTCCTTAAATATTTTACTTAATTCTTATAAATGGACATTTACACAAGTATCTTTTGAAATAGCAGAATGAAGAATTTTTCTCTGAAGATGGTCCAGGAATTCCCTAAATTAACTACAATCATTGAACAACACATACAAATTTCGCTACTGAATTTCATAAGGGAAAGATTTAAAGACACTTGCCCTAAAGTCTTCTAAATTTGTACAATCTTTAGAGCTATCTCTCCTATGCCCAAGTCAATGGGGAAAAAAATAAACGTTTAGAACATGCCTGTATCATATCTTTCAATACATTTAACTTACTTTCCATAGCAACGACTACATTCTTTCTTTATGTACTTATATTTTACAGGTTATTGTTACCTAATTATATTATGTTAGAAACACAAGTACAATTATCAAAAATATGCAGGTAACCGATGAGCAGTGATGCGTGGGCATCCTAGGAAGTAAAGCAGCTGAGCACTGCCAACCAGTATGCTCTCAGAGGGAGTGAGGAGACTCTGCTAATCCATGAGTCTATTAAGTGCAAATCAGTTATGAGAGTGTCTGGTAGATACTCAAATGGAGTCACCTCTACCAAGTATGTAATGAAAATATTTGTCTTAAACAAGAGAACCTAGCACTTCATGAATAGTTTGCTCTTAGTTTGCCAGAAGTGCACAGGGATTAAAGTGACATTTGATCAAGTTTACAGGGAGTAGGCTCAGTTTAAGAGTCTCCTTGTTTTCTTATAGTTCAGCAATATGAAAGAACAGAAATATCTGATGCTAGATAATATACAATATTTTGAAACTTGTGCCAAGTAGTCAAATCTTAAAGTATTTCATAAAACAAGAATATATAAACTAAAAGAATATACAAACTAAAAGAATATATAACAAGAGCACAGGACAAGAGGGGAGTTAGAATTCTGACTCTGATCCTCTCCCATAAAATGTACCCAAACATCCATACTTTAAAACATGTACACTGTGCTCAATGTAGGTATTAGTCTTTGCACAGAATCTATAAAAAAGACTTTAATTTCCCAACAAAGGTTTTGGAAAAAAGTGTTAACTGTGTAGACAGTCACATTCTCAAGTACGACACCCAGGCAAAGTTGAAATCTGATTTGCCCCACATAGTTTTAGACGATGAAAAATGAGTTATTCGGTCTTCTAATTTGTGGTCACAATTGCATCTCCATTAGAAGTATGTACCTATAAGACAATGATAGTTGTTAGGGTACCCAGAACTAACTTCTATCACCCACCTCTTGTCTACCCTCAAGGACTAAAGGGGATAAAAGTGTCCAAGCACTCCAGCAGCTGGTCTGAATCAGGATATGGTATGTACGTGTGATATGTGACGACGAGGGAGGCAACTTAATGCACTGCCTTGTTATGTATGAACTACCTATAGAGAGAATTTGATTAATTTGCCCAATAGATTTCCAACACATAACAGAGTCTTTGAAAGCAAGACAAATAGAAACTCATTCTGTCTGACTCCAGGGTCTCATCTGGCTTCTTCTACACCATGATTTTAAATGTATTATTCATTCTATTTTTTATTTCTCCAATCAATGAAAGAATGGTGCTCTTCTATCCACATTGTTTATGGATGAAGAAATTCAATTACATTAAATAATATTTGACAACCTAAGATAACAAAATAAACTGAGTATTTTTTAATCATACCTTAGAAAATATGTGTAATGATGCAAGAAAATTCGAGTTCACCTCAAAAGAGGCTGTCATGAAATCCAAAGCAGATATAAATTGATGTCCTTCATGTCATTAGTTAAGCTAATATTTCAAAATATAGAGAAATTCAGATGCTACACATGACTAGATATTTTCTTATTCAGTACTCAAAATATGATATGTATATGTGTGTATATGTTTTGTGTATGCATAGACATAAAATATGTATATCTCTGTACACATCCATACACAAATATACATATATGTGTGTAAAATAAGCATAAGCTAATATGTATATAACTATATATAAACGAAAATTTTATATACACACAAAAGGAAGATGCTAATGCTATAAACCCCTCATGCTCAACTACCCAGAATCATTTTTAATCACACCTAAAGCACTAGGAGAAAGGTAATGAAGATAACGACCTCTGAGAGCCACAGCACATTCCTGAGTTGTAGACATCCACCCTCGACAGTCTGAGGCAGCCTCTTCATTAATAGCCTACGGTAGCTATGAATCTATATAGCAAATGATCACTTAAAAAAATTCATTCTTAAAAATAAGAGATTCAATGATTTATACAGCAAATCATGTAACATGGCTGTACTATGTCAACAAACGTAGATTGATTTGTAAAAAGGAAAACTACCTCCTCTGGTTCAATAAATCTCCTGGGGTCACCAAGAGCAGTTCTTGCACATCCACAATCTGCAGAGTATTTTAAGAGGTTAAAAAAAAAATTGTACCAGTTAGATCTTTCTTCATTCTTTGCAATATGACCTCTAACTCTCTTAAAATAAACTGCTTTGAGGACTGGTGTTTCTAGAGGTCCTTGGAAGGAATAAACAATTTGACAATATGCACATGTATTCAGTTTGAGATAATACCCATTTCAGGCTATTAGAGGGACAATATATTACCTATCTTAATGTCATTAGTATTATTATAAAACACAAATGGAAATATTTTGCATAGATTATCAGAAAAATTAATCTTTTTTTTTAAACGTTTATTTATTTTCAAGAGACAGAAAGACAGAGCATGAGCAGGGGAAGGGCAGAGAGAGAGGCAGACACAGAATCGGAAGCAGGCTCCAGGCTCTGAGCCATCAGCACAGAGCCCGACGCGGGGCTCGAACTCACAGACCGTGAGATCGTGACCTGAGCCAAAGTCAGCCACCCAACCGACTGAGCCACCCAGGCGCCAGCCACCCAGGCGCTAGAAAAATTAATCTTAAGTAACAAGCTTTAAAATGTTGTCTGAATATGTAACTGAAATTATTTTGTTAATTCAAGTTAATTCAGTTAATACATTTTAGACTGATCACACAATATTATCTCTGAGCTAGCTTTCTTCAGAATTGTTCCCAACTCTCTTTGCGACTCTTCCTAATACAATTCTTTGGGAAACTGAATGATCAGTCTCTTGTTCTTTTTATTTCAAATACAGATATCTGTGAACTCCTTCGTAAATGAGTGATTATCTTTTGTTTTGCATCTCCAGAAATTGACACATGGTAAGTAGTGCCCAGTGCATATCTGATGAATAAATGAGTGGATAATGAACGAACGAATGAATGATGTACAATGAACCAGTGACTACTTCTGCACTTATATGAGGACAACCCTGCTCTCTGCCATTATGTAATCCTTCTTCATTAAATCCTATGCCTCTAAAAGCAAAAAAAGTGATGTTACATACTATGAGCTCCTCAAAATGTATCTGAATAGCAAGTTACCCTCGAACTGAAGAGGTTAAAAAAATGACATTAAAAAGAGAAATTCATCTGACCCAGCAGTTTATTTCAATAAACAGTGGTGATATAAAATGGCTAAGCATAAACACAATCCTCAAAACATCCATAGTCTAGTGGGGAAGATATAAGAATAAATAATAATGCAAGCAGTAACTACTCCCCTGGTTCTTGCTTTTACTCTTCCCATCTAGAGCTCTAGGCCAGGTTTACTTGCTAATGTACCAATTAATGTGACTGTGAAGGGTCTCAGCAACCAACACCTTGCTTCTACTCCAGGCACTGGCCAAGAGTACCAAGCAAATCACTTCCACTTTCTCCCCTCTGCTAGTCCCTCCGCCCAGCCTTACAGAACCCACCAAGCGCCTGTTTTCCAAAGCTGTGGCTCCATTTCAGAGTCTGAACCTGAGTGGCCTCCCTTAAAGCCATCATATTACATGCCCCTAACAGTGCCGTTCTCCAACAAAGGCCGCTCCTTTACTCCACTTCGCTCTTACATCAGCTAATAAGCGGAGACCAGAAGCTCTGCTCCTAATCATTCAAACTCAACAATGTTTACACTCATCACTGAGTCACAGCCTTTCTGGCCCAACTGCTGACTCTGCCAAAGAGGCGCCTCTGTGGTCCAGCTGCTTGCCCAGAACACAGCTGGCACCACGGGGCATCTTCCTAATCCATTCCCCTGGCAGCCAAAAGGCACAACATGCCCTGGAGTGGGGCCACGAACGCATCGACCAAAGAGACCTGACATTCATTACCCTCGCCCCCATCTCCCTTTCCATAAACAAAGTGATAAAAATCACAAATGTCACTAAAATGGAAAAATCAAATCATCTTAGGCACCAACATCGACTTCAGAGGAAACAGGCTTGATTATACATGCATCGGGGTGCAGATGGTAGACTTCCCTCCTCCTATTCACAAGAAGAAAAGAACAGCTTCCAAGAAAATATATTATGTATTCTTCTCCATCACCTCGAAAAGGCAGAGTGATGATTTGGTGTTTTCCTTTTTCCTGAGTACACAGAAGAGACCTTAATAAAATGCCTAGCCGGTTAGACTTCCGGGACAGAACTAAAAGCCATGATTTTATAGAGATCATTGTATTTTCTTTAAGTAAGAAATAGCCAACAATACCCTAAGTGTGAAAATGACTACAGGACTTCAGCGGCATAATTTTAAGACACCTTTGTCTGAGGAAGCAAAAGTATAAAATTAATCTGAAGTCGACTATTCTGAACATCTCAAGTTTCACAGTAAGTTTTATAGAAACTCATAAATTTAGGGGGAAATTGGCAGGGAGATGAATGACAGGAAATTATATTTCAGGGATCATTATTTGCAACTCTGTGTAAACAAGATTACAAACCATGGACTTCACAGGCTGATAGCACAGTATTCTCTTAGTGTGTATCTGTCTAAGTTTTCATAATGCCAAGTGGAGCCGGAGAGGTCAGAATTTTCTTGTTTGTAAAATAAACAGTAACATACCAAATTTAGAAGTATATCCTAAAATGTTTGCTAGAATTTCTCCACTGGTCTATGTCCAGGTAAATTGAAACAAAATGTACACTAGTACTATATACACCATTCCTTCTCGTTCTTCAAGGTATTGCAAACTCAGAGCACATAAAAAACCTGGTATACAACTGAATAAAAATTAGACACTATGCATGGCTACTTTCTTTGGTTCTATTTGTGGCCCTGTGCTTTTTTATCTGAAGAGCCTTGAAGCATTTAGGACAGGTCCTGGAGTTTAACCACAACCCCTCACTCACTCTACCCAGCCTCTTCCCCCTTATCCCGTCTCACAAGCACACTAAGGTCCCTGCACTAGCTGTGGCCTCTGTCAGCACTTGGTTTCCCCTGACATCCCCTGACCACTCCTGCATGGTCTTCTGGCCATTTTTCCAAAGTCAGTCTCTCAGAAAAGTCTCCCCTGACCACTCCATCAAAAAAGTAGGCTTCCCTCCCCACCCACCACCAACAGCAACACCTCCTATCTCTCTTCCCTACATAATTTCCTTTTCTTATTAGCAAGTACTACCTTCAAACATAACCACATATATTGTATATTTTGTTTATTGTGGCTTCTCTACTAAAATTTAAGCCCTATGAGGGCTGGGAATTGCATCTGATTTGCTACTATATTTCCAATGCCTAAAAGAGTGCCAGACAGACACAAGGTGTCCAACAACAGATATTTCCTGAATAAATGAATGAATCTACAAAGATTGTTCTTAGACTGGTCCCCCAGTTTGCCTTCTGGACAAGTTGTGGAGTCTGCTAACCTCACCTCCCAGGACCTTTGCCTCACCAAAAATTCTTAGCATACAGCCTCACCACCCATCCCCTCCTAGTTTTCTTCTTTGTGCATTCATTGTTTTAGGTCTTACTAAAAATGGACTTTTATTATAAGCAACCTGAAATGTTCGTGAAAACAAGTAGAATGTAAAGAAATTAATAAATACAGAAACAAGATCATGGTTGCTGTGATAGCTTCTCTTTCCTTTTTGCAACTTTCTGCAATCTCTGAATGTTATAAGCTCACAGAGAAGTGGTTGATACTTAACCCATACAGAAAAGAGCCAATTTGTGTATCTCCTTGCGTATACAGAAAAGAGAACAAACTATGTAGGTGTATTCAATTGGTTCTATTTCTGAGTATAATTCAAGAAAGTGCTATTTAAAAGTTAAGCATATAAACCCTTTAATAGAGTTACAGTTGACTGGTTATTTTATAGAGTCAGTCCTTATCTATCAACTTCGTGATACCCCCTAATTAACTACTGTTACTTTGTTAGCAATAGCCAAATTAACATTTTAAGAAAAAAGTTCTAAATAGTCTATGCCAACACTGGGAGCAGGGGTGGGGGAGGGACAGGGCCTATATTCAGACTGCAGAAGCAAAGCATCCAAACAGAAGAAAATAGTTAAAAGAAGTTTGAAAACAGAATTAAAGGCCAGACTAGTCCACACCAAGAATTAGAAAGTGATACATGCCTATAATAAATAAAAGAGCACAGTTTTGGGAAAAGAATACACACACAGAACAATGGAAAATAATATCTCAAGAAAATAAATGCTACTATATATAAAAGGTTAGTCTGTGGAAAAGGAAGGAAGGTTGAACGGGCAGGATTCCAGGCTTTCTGATCTTCAAAATCCTCGCCAACCGCATCTCAGTACTAATGAGTTCCATGTTATGGATGAGCCCATATGGTTCCCCCCACCATAGCCAAACACTACATAATGAGAATGAACTGTACTCAATAAACGGGGCTCCTAAAATCAATTGTTGGGGAGAAACAGTACCATTTAAAACTTCTTTTACGCCATGTACCAAATTAAATCCCAGATGGACAGGACTGGGTTCTACCTTCAAACTGGAGTGGAGTGCCCCCTCCAGGCAGGGAAGGAGAGTTTAGCAAAGTACTTGGCTCGGTCCCACAGCTCAATGGGGGTGCTGAGAGAGGTCTTGGGTGTTCCAGGAGGTCTGGAGCTGCCAATGTGCGGGGGGGGGGGGGGGGGCGCAGGCAGTGCTTCCTTGGGAAGGCGAAGGTGTAACTATGGTTTCTATCCACCGTTTGTAAACTGCCCAGATGAAATGTTTTGGAAAAAGATGCTTGCACAGACCACAATTATGCACTTCATGATATTTTTTTAGCCCTCTGAGAAGAGAATCATCCCTAAAACAACTAAATCTAAAAGTTTAAATTTGTTTTACCATCCCATTTCCAAGTATAATTATGGAAGCAAATTAAGCTGCTGAAGTTAGTCCAAAGCTCATTCTTCTTCTCACCTTGAACATCTCTACAACCACAGAAATCCATCTTTTATATTATTCTAGAGGAATTTGTGGTTCGACCTTTCCAAACTGACTGTCTTCCTCAAGCTATGACTGTGATCTCTCTAGATTGATAGGATTTGTTCAGGTTGAAACCTCCAATTCAAACGGACAATCCCATCAAGTGATCCCAGCCACCTCCACCGGCCAGAGGCCCAGCTCTGCACACTCTACTCCTACCCTGGCAGCCCCACAGCCCCATAGCGAACACATGGCTTTGTTTTAAAGGCTGTACTTTTCTTCTTGCTATAGATAACCACATTCTTAAAAATACTGTTCTATCTTTGGAAACAGCCTTTTCATAAGACTCATTCAAAATTTCCTTGCAATTTTAGAGCCCCCTTCATTATGAACAATAGACTATCTCACTATAGAACGAAGGTCCAAAACAGCCAACTTAGTTAAATGCCCAAATGTCAGAGTGTTTCCATAATAAAGCATTCATCCCAATGCAATCAGCATGACGGAACAGTCTATAAAAATCCATGGTGGTGTGATATGGAGTGACAAACAAGTTGTTAACACAGTTTATTAGATCCCTGATATCTATAAAAATAAGTTTTAACCTTGATATAGACTCAGTGGATGTCAAAATACTTAAAACGTATCAATTACAGTATTCCATTATTTTACTGGTACGATCAGTAGTAACTATGAAAGCAAAGCAACCATGTGTTACACAACAAATAAGGATTGATATTTACAGTTTTGTGATTTATGAAAGATGGATTTGTGGTTATTCACATACAAATTTTTTCCAGTGTGATGACCTATGTTGGAATAATCATCATACTGAAGCCAGAAACTTCTAGAGAAGATCTTATCAACAAGCACCATCTACTGTGTCTCTGGACAATGGATTAATCAATTTTAAGAGTTTCTTCCAATTTCTATAGCGTAAGTATAATGAAGAAATTTTCATAACATCTATAATAACACAATAATTAATTTGTGTTCATTAAACAATAACCTGTCATTTAAAATGTCATGTGTAGGGGCACCTGGCTGGCTCAGTACTTTAGCATCCAAATCTTGATTTCAGCTCAAGTCATGATCTCATGGATGTGAGATCAAGCCCCTCCTCAAGCCCCTCTTCAAGCCCTGTGGAGGATTCTGTACTGGGCTTAGAGCCTGCTAAAGACAGCAAATCTAGAGATAGATCTCTCTCCCCCTCTCTCTGCCCCTCTCCTACTCACATTCTCTCTCTCTCTCAAAAAAAAAAAATACTAATATGAAATAAAATATAATTCGTATAGTATATACATATAGAAAGTATACTGAGAAAACTTATGTAAAAATCTGCACTAATGCTAATACTAGAACTAAGATTTTCAACTATAGTAAAATATATTATTTCAACACAAAGAACTTAGTCTTTCCACATAAAGCTCCACCTATTCCTCTCCAGGTTTTCTGTTTAGTAGTTGGTTTAAAAAATGAAAAATCTAATCAAAATATAAATATAAAATAGCTCAGAATATAGTAGCAATAATACAAGTTCATAGAAAAAAATTTTAATTCTGTTCAACTGACAAGGTTTGGTAGTAACTCATTTTATCTCACTTCTCTCATAAAAAAAGAGAATGGATGGCATTTAAAAAAATACACACATACACATCGAGTGCTAAACAATAGTGATTATGATGGTAACAAAAATATTAGTGAGCAAAAATTTAAACTGTTTTATAATGTGGCAAAAAGCCACGCTCACATGTTTTAAAAACTCAAATTTGAGTGTGACTACATCTGTGAAGTGAAGTCTTCACTGACTCTTCCAGGATGAGGGCATCATCCCTCTCCTTTCTCCAATCACTGGTACCCTGTGATGGTATTTAACACACTGCTTATTTCATTTACTTACTGCTCCTACTTCCTCCTTGCAAATGACTAGCACAGAGCCTCACAGCGTCTGATGAGAAAATGTCCTCTCCCTGAGGCACAGTGAGGTGATGAGTGTGAGAACTACTGTCTTGGACAGAGATGTGTACAAGGAAATAAATTTAATAATTCCTCGGAATGGTACCGCTTTAAGTTCCAGATCTATAACTTGAACTAAAATCAGTTTCCTGAATTCTGTATCTACTCCTTAGAAGTAAATTACAGTTTTTGTGGTATAAAAGGTTAAGCAGCATGGAAACTATGGGAAACTAAATGTTTCTGACATATTGGCTGGAATAGTTTCCCACTGACCTGTTATACATCCATGCAAGAATAAAACTTCTACACAAGTGCTTATAGCAAGAGTATTCCTAATAGCCAAGAGGTGAAAACAACACAAATGTGCATCAACTGATAAATGGATAAACAAAATAGGATATAACTATACAATGAAACATTATTCAGCCATAAAAAGGAATGCAATACTGATATATGCTGCAACATGGAAGAAGCTTGTAAACATTATGCTAAATGAAAGAAGATACACACAAAAGGCCACATATTGCAACTATATGATTCCATTTATATAAAAGTGTCCAGAATAGCAAGTCTAGAGAGACAGAAAGTATCTTAGTGATTGCTAGGCCTTGGGGGAGGGGAGGAGGCAAAGAGCAATTGAGATGTGATGGTAAAATACAATGCTGAGGGGAAACATTTTAAAATTTATTGGGGCAATGATTGCACAACTCTGAGTATACTAAAAACCACTCAACTGTATCCTTTAAATGGATGAATTACAAAGTATGTGAGTTGTATCTAAATAAAGCTATGACTGAAAAAAAGAATATAGGATTTTCTATATTCCTTTATTCTTCTGTCCCTGCTGTATTCAGATTTCACCTCTTCCAGTCACCTTTTCACGTGAGGTCCAAATAATTCAAAAAGTTATATTTTCTTCCCACTTATCCCCGAAAATAAACTACATTCGACATGAGGATAACTGACAGGCTATTCTATTCCCAAACGCCTGACAAACGACTCCTGTACACCAAAGAGAACAGAATAATCTACAGCTGATCTTAAACACAGTTGTCTTTTTGTGTCATCCTCAGTTTTAGACAGCAAGCCTTGAGTGAGCACATGTCGTGCTGATTTAGTTTTTGTTTTTACATACCACTAGTAAACGTGCCAGAAGAACTCCTTATTTGTTAGGCAAGTTTCATAACCACAAGAGTGGCAAGCTCATTATCAACAATGCCACTGGGCATTGGGAAAGATCTGAGAAATAGCAGTGGTGGCACATACTGAAGTTGCCTGGAGAGAGGGAGGAAAGAACATCACCCACCCTCGCACGACTCCATCAGCTACCCCCTCTTCCACCATCCCAAGTAACGTACGAAATGAGAAAATGTGGTCTTGCTGTCCAAATGAAACTTCAAGATAAGTCACCATGATCGCCACACAGATTCCCCCTTCTGAACCTCTTCTGTACAAAGATGTTGAGCGCCCGCCACTGGACAGCATCAAATATTAGCCTTGATTTTTCTCTTAAGAAAAAAATTTTTTAACTTATTTTATTCTGTTTGCTTAAATCTTAACCTTCTCATACTTACTTCTGAGAATCTTATCAAAGCTACAGTGAGTCTGTGTAACCTTCTCACTACAGAAGTTGCAGAGGAGAGAAGATGGTAGTTCAGTAAAGAAAATCAAAAAAATAATCTCCTGAGAGACAGAAAAAAGAATCGGTGACTCTAATAATTGCTTGATCTCGAATTCGGTATGCTGGAAATCCTGCGTGCCACAAACAGGTGTGCTGCCAATCTACACGAGGACCACAACTTCCCGCCTGACTTAACAGGCACAGGGAGGACCATCTGGATGAAAAATGGCAGCCATCCAGCCATTCCAGTGGAGTCGGGTACCAGCTCAAATGATGAAAACATCCAGCTGGCAATTTGCTAAACAAAATGCTCACACACATAAAATTCTCCCCTATTCTTTACATTTTCCTCAAGAATTTTACTGCAAACCCAACCAGATTTTGTTAAGAAATGGGTCCTTTTTTGGGAACAAACCTCAACAGAAAATATGAAATGCCAAAAAGACTATCTCCCATCTAAATTGGCAAATCCATGAAAACAGAAAGTATCTTCTATTTTGTGTCTTCAGCTTCTAGCCATTCTGTCTATAACAACCACAACTCCTTCGGCTACAAATCTCAAGAGGAATATACAGACTCATGTATCTGAAAGCTTCAGGCAAAGTTACATTCAGCTGTTCACAGATAGTTAAGAAGCCATCTCTCAGCTCACCTTTCCATTCATGCTGCTTTTACAAACAGGCAGAAACCTCTTTCTGGCAATAAGATAGTAGAACTTCCAGGCTTTCCCACTAATTACAGGTATCTCACTCATGACCCTTTTGGGGTCTATGTCCGTCTCTGAACCAATCACTGTGGCTCTAAAGATAAAATACTCATTTGCCCACTTACATTTGCCCAAATACAATTTGCCCACTTCTTGAGCAGGAGTATATGTTGTAAGGTCAGCTGATAGCCTGTAGGGAGTAGACTCCACAAAGAACAAACCAAGTGTCATTTCCAGAAAAACAGAAGGGGTAGGCAAGAAAAGCAAAAACAGCAGATGTCCATTACAACGTGGTTGTTTGCTTAATTAAATGTAATCACATGTGCAATAGGGACTTTGTCCTCTCATGGACTCTGATTATAGTACTTCCAGTATACAAATAGATTCTAATGAATTATGTCATGATAAGTAACGATGAAGGAGTTGGGATGGAGGATGGGGTACACAAGGAGATGGAGACAAAGGGAAAATAGCTATCTTTCTAGGTCACTCTGAAGGCTGAAGCTAACATTTTACTTTTAAGAGTATGGCTCTTTCCCTATCCCATAAATAAAAATTAACTAGAAATGTATCCAAGATCTAAATATAAAAGCTAAAATGATAAAATTCTCAGGAAAAGTCATAGGCGTAAACCTACATGACCTTGGATTAAACAATGGTTTTTAAGTATGATACCAAAACCACAAGCAACAAAATAAAAATAGGTAAATTGGGTCTGATTAAAATTTAAAACTTTTGTGCTTCAAATGACACTATCAAAAAAGTGAAATGACACCAAAGAATGGGATAAAATATTTGCAATCAATATATATGATAAAGGACTAGTATTCACAATATATAAAAAATTCTTGCAACCCAATAATACAAAGACCAGCCGCCCACTTAAAAACTATGAAAGGATTTGAATACATATTTCTCAAAAGAAGATACACAAATGAAAAAGTACTCAACATCATTAGTCATTAGGGAAATACAAACCAAAACCACAATAGAGATACACTTCACATCCACTAAAATGGGTAAAACCTAACAGACAATAACATGTATCATTGAGGATGTGGAGCAACTGGAATCCTCGTACACTGCTGGTGGGAATGTAAAATGTTGCCATCACTTTACAAAACAGTTTGGCAGTTCCTCAAAATATTATACATAGAGTTACCATATGTCCAAGCAATTCCATTCTTAGGAATGGACAAGAGAAATGAAACATGTCAGCACAAAAACTTTTTCATGAATATCCATAATAGCATTTGGGGGGGAGGGGGGTAATAATCAAGCAGTGGAAACATTCCAAATCTAGTCACAGAAGAATCACATAGTGCCCAAAACAGGCAAAATCTAGAAAGAGAAATTAGGTTAGTAGGAGGAGGAAAAAATGAGGAATGACTACAGGTTTCTTTTGGGGGGTGATAAAAATGTTCTGGAAGTAGACAGTGGTGATTATTGCGTAACTTTGTGAATATCCTAAAAACCACTGACTTGCACATTAAAGACTGAATTTTATGGTATAGTGAATTATACTTGATTTTTTTAAGTCTGAATATAGACTGGATATTAGACATTACCAAAGAATTATTATAATTTTCATAAGTGCAACGATATTATTGTGGCGATATAAGGCAACATCCCCTTCTGTGAAGATGCATACTGCAGAGCGTAAGAGTGAAATGATATGATGTCTTGGATATGCTTTAGAATAGTTCAGCAAGGAAAGACGGTAGACGATAAAGAATAATAGTCACAAAATGTTAGTAACTGTTGAAGCTGGATAGTAGGTGTATGTGGGTACAACATATCCTCCTCTTTACCTTTGTGTGTTTGAAACTTTTCAAAGAAAAAATTATTAAGACTTTGTAATATAAATTGCACTTTTTGTTGTTGGACATTGTGCGGCTAAATTAGGCCGGCCACAGCTTTAAAGGGCCTCCATTGATAATGTAAATATTGAAATACTCAAATCAAGTCATGAAATCCATTCAAAGAAATAGACAAAATCTTTCTGATGTTCCCATTATTTCTAGGACATTCCTTCCTAAGATATTTCCTCTTATTAACCAAAACCATATTTTAAGGCACTATTTTCCAAAACTATACTCCCAAATCAGACATTCCTCAAAACATTAACACATGTTCTCAAACAAAAGGGTTCCACTGACAAATAAGTTTGAGAAAACACTGGGTCAAACAAAGTTAAATATTTGCTACATTAATTCTCAGAATCATTAAAATGCCCATGTGTACTATGAATCGTACAAAAGGAGCTATAATATGCTTAATTTGGGAAACTCACGTAAACCCACTTATATATTTCTCTTTTTTTTTAACATTTATTTATTTTTGAGAGACATGGAGACAGAGCGTGAGTAGGGAAGGGCAGAGAGAGGGAGACACAGAAACTGAAGCAGGCTCCAGGCTCTGATGAGCCGTCAGCACAGAGCCTGATGTGGGGCTCGAACTCACAGACCATGAGATCATGACCTGAGCTGAAGTCAGACGTTTACCGACTGAGCCACCCAGGCGCCCCTAAATCCACTTATTTATACAGCAACCCTTGGCAGAGAATCAGTATCACTTCTGAGGCTGACGTTAATACAATTTTTGTCTGTTTTTTAAGACCTACCCTGAACTACAGCTTATGAAATGCTGACTTAGAGATAAGAAATATTTTGCTTAAGAAAATTTATTTGAGCTAAATCTGGAAATCAAAGAAGCTAACCAGACGACACGGTATTCAAGGCAAGAATAACAGATACACGGATGCAAAAGCAAAAGGACCCATAAAGCATTTGGGAACTGAGAATAGCCCCTATTACTGAAAAACAGGAATACATGAGGCCATGAGGGCTGGCAGAAGATGAGGCAGGAGGGCGTCAGAGAGAGAAGGACTTTGCTGGGTTACTAAGTTTGGAAAGTCACCCAAGGACTAAACAGAGTTATGTAGTCAAACGAGTAATTCCTTTTGGTTTCCCTGAGTAGATACACATCTACCCTGAAGCATGATGATTTGCTCACATGTGCACATCAGATCTGATTTGCTAAACGAAGCAACTTCCTATTCCATTTATAATTATTTGAACTTCAGCCCAGGTGTAATTCACTAGAGCGATACTACTACTATTCCAACTCAGCCCACCATCAGCTACAAATGCAGAAATCTTTAAATGTGCAATTCTCCTAATATTGCACACATGGGAAATACCTCTCCAGAATCTCTTGTTTTCCCTCTGATGCTTGGATTTCTAGAAAGAGGAGAAAGTTTCCAGGATATACTGCCACTTGAAAGAATTTCCCCTCATTACTTAAAAGCTACTCTATAGTCATTTCCCGTCTTGAACTTTCAATTATCAACCCTGACTGTAGCTGAAGTTAAAAATTGTCCCCTTGCTGCCTGACAGGAATTTGATTTTTAACTGGTTTGTCACCCATTGTGCTCTTACAAGAAAAAATAAGTTAATTAGTTAAGGATATTTAAAAATCTTTTGATTTAACATAAAGTCTGGATTTCTTGATTTTCTTGATATTTTTAAAGATCTGACAATACTGAGCCTGGATTTTAGTACAATATAAACAGCCAGAAATAAAAAATAACAGCACCCCTCCCCCCTGCCTTAGAGGAGCCTTCCAAATATGCCAAGCAACCTACCCAACCTGCACTTTGTGCATTTACATTTGGGCAATGTGGACTCTGACGCCCAGTTTTACTTAAATTGAGTAGGATTGTGCTGATCTAAATATTGCCCCCCAAAATGTAAGCAGTCTATCAAGCTAAATACATAACGCAGAATATGTAACAATAAAAACAATATCCACCGATTAAAAAGAGCAAGCAAATAGATTCTCCAGGCATCTGGTGGATGTAATTATATAAAATGCAGTCTGCAGTTGAATCATGAGCTTACCTAAATAAAATATGACTTCAGATTCTTTTCCCTTGAGTAAAAATTTTAGGATTCTAAGACAGAGCTAAGCTGATCATCAACTGAGATTTATCAGAATTTACTCTCAAAAGTAAAGTTCCTTCAACTAGCTTTCCCCCTCAGATTTGTATGATTTCTCTTGAGCACAGAACAGACTGTATTGCAATGGGTTATCAATCTGACCCATGGAGGTAACGTCCAATAGAAGATAAAGCCCGTAAAATCATTTGTGAGTAATAAACTTGATCAAGCGTACTAACTTCTTACCTCTTTCAAAAAAGGCAAAGAAAACATTTTATACTGGATGTGAGTATGGCTTTCATAATATCATCCAGAGTAGAGAAACAAGGGAGACTTGAGATTATTTGCTTGTTCTTTTTCGCCTTCAGGTGGGGGATTACCTGTGATAATCCAATGTTATAATTATCAGATAAATATCTAACATAGAGTAAAGGCATCCAAAATTTCATCTAACTGTGGAGTTGTCCATTTCTAATGAAAAGAGGAGTCACCCTGTCTCTACCTGTGATCTTAAGCTCTAGAAAGATGATTTTTTTCCTTTCCTTCGATTTACTGCACACTGAAGTTCAAACACTATACTCCATGGGGTTAAGTCTGCCACAGATTCGGACAGCTGCAAAAGAATATCTAATATCCTTAAAGTTCTGTGCCACATAAAGTTTGGAGAAATAAATGATTACAGTCCTTGCAAAAGTAAACAAGCACAGAGGAAAAAATACATGTGTCTTGACCTGTCTTCAAAGCTCATCGCATCTTGAACAATTTTCTTTAATATTCATTAGTTTAGCATCTTCTACTGACTTTAGTCCTTCCTTAACTATTTGAAGACCATTTTTTTTCCTACTTTCAACTAGATTTTAAACTACTTAAGGGCTAAAACCAAATTTGTGTCATTCACTATGTTCCCAGAACCTAGCACAGCACCTGCCATAAGGTGCAATAAATACTGAGTGAATGAATGGTCTTTAAATACGATTAACTATATGATTTTAAGCAAAAGAGAAAAAATTCATTTAGAAAGCTTTGACACAAAATGTGAGAAATAAGGAAATTTGTTACAAAACACATATTACAAAATATTATATTTTAAAACCCTCCGGATTGATAGTGTAAACAATTTTCACTGGCTTTAGACTCCATAATTATAAAAACTAAAGATTTCTTTAAAAGTAATGTCTATTCTGTGGAGAAAAGTACTATAAAGTGCAAGCATTATCAAGGAGCTCTTGAACCATGAAAATGACAGAAATTTGTTTTCGCTTTATTAAAGGTGATTGAAGGTTGTAATGAATTTTTAGAGATACTTTGAATGGAAGAATATGACCAGATATCTTAAGCAGAAATTTTGCTAATAAAAATTCAAAGACTGGGATATTTCAGTTTCTTATGCTACAACAACAGAGACGAAGGAACAATGGCTTTTCCTCAGAGATCAGAGGCAGAAAGCATTAACACAGAGGTGCTGAGATTAAAACCAGTGATTGAGAAGAGAGATGAAGATGCTGGCAGGTGTTCAAATAAACTGTGGTTACCTGGATAAACCGTGGCAAGAGCTGAATCAGGTCAAACAGCTACAAAGAACAGGAGCCCAGATCCAAACGATGATTGTCTGGTGCCAAAGTCTCTCTGTTTTTCAAACTCTTGATATAAGCAAAATCACAAGATGACTGTTAAAACTTCTCTATGGATGCCTCCTCTGTTACACTTGGGTTTTAAAAATTTTAAAGGCAACTTCCAGCACATAATCCTAACCACTCATGGTTGCACAGCACCTGCTGTGTTCCAAACACTGTAGTAAGTGCTTTATAAGTATTATCTCATAGCATCCTTGAATTTGTGTGTGGCGTAAATGAGATTTTACTGTTTGGGAAACTAAGGCACAGGGAGGTTAAGTAACTGCAGGATCACTCTGCTAGTAGTTCCTAGGGTCTTTTATTAGCATTCCTCCACACCATTCTAATCAAGTGTTGAAACGAGAATCACCTCAGTGCACAGAGGGGTTCTTTAGATGTCCAGGCAGGTACCTGGCTTCTTCAAGGGCATCTGATATGGGGAGACAAGGGAGCATGACTCATGTTTCACTGGCACAGAATAGCCGGGGTGCTGGTCAGCACCCATCTGCTCTGTCACTTTGCACAAGTCATCTAGTTTCTCAGGGTCTCAGCTTTGACACCTATAAAATGAGCAGCTTGTGATAAATGGTATCAGAATTTCTTCTACTTCTAGATATCTATGGTTTAAATCAACAGGCTTGCTTTATACCAATACTCCCAAACTACCAAACACGCATAGAAAAAAAGAAGCTAGCTGTGAACAGTGATCTAATTTCTCAATTAGTAAACATAAATTAAAAGTTACCTATATGAGTAAAATACATCACCCTAGTTCCAATCACCCCAAAGTTAATAGCTATTTTTCCGATTTCCCTAAGTTAGAATCACAAGCTTAATGTATTCCGTAATGTATTAATGTACCTACAAAAAAATTGGTTAGAATAAAGAGCACAGACTTTTTGCACCAAGTGAAATGACCTCATGGAGATCAGTGCCAACTTTTCTTACTCCTTTGTTGAAATACAATTTTGTTTTTCTTTCCTGGAAGTGTTCTAAGACTCTTGCCAGACACAGCTCTAGCAAATAGCATATTTAATCCTACTGTAATGCAGGAGAGTGCTTTGATGACTCCTGGGGCAGCTGGTGCAATGGCTTCAGACCCCAAGACCCCACCTCGAGCAGCTGGAAGGCCGGCCAGTCTTGCAGTAAGAGATACAGCAGCCTCTTGTACACAAGCATTGACACATTTATAACTCCCAGACTTTCAAGTGACAACAGAAGATTCAATCCCAGCAACAGTGGCTGTGGTAACAAAAATCAGGCTTAAAAATGAATAATGCTTAGTAAAGTCCCAGAGCACAAGGGCTAGAAATTCTTTAAACCAGTCACCAGATGACTTATGTGATAAGGCATGTCATACCAACCTGGGTAATAATAGCGAGAGTTCGGGTGAATGCCACCAGACATAGAAGGCATGCAGTTAAATACAAGGGTTATCTGAGTTCAAGACCTTGTCCACTTAAAGGCCCAATTTCACCCATAAGCCCAGGTCACATTCCAAAGAACTTGTAACAACAGGTTCTAAGGATAAGACTAAGCCAAATTCAGCATTAGGACCTCTCAGTATGGCTGTGCATGCCACACACTGCATAATTCCAAGGGGTACACTTTACATAAACAACCCATGAGTATTGTCCCCCGCAGCTGTGCACTACAGTGACCACAGGACACTTCTGAAATAACAACAAAGCTAGAAAAGGAGCAGCAATAGCTACAAGTACCTTTTGCCAACAGAAATTGTACCAAATATATTTTTTTAAGTTGAGCTTGAGTAGACCTCAAAGAGCAAATCTCAGCCTCTCAAAAGTTTTCACAGGACTCCTGTAGCAGACACAGAATTCAACTCACCCATGTCTTAACATTTTTCTTGGGAAAGGTTTCAGAGTCACCAGGAAATGAACCAATGACCAATATCTGTTCAGTCTCTGGGTACCAAGAGGTATGGCTGAGGGCATTGCATGTAGTAGTTTCACCCCATGGGTTTGCCAGTTTCTACTTCCTTAGACTCAAGAGCCAATGTTTTGCAGCTGGGCTAATAAGAAAATATTCAAGAAACAGGAGCATTTTCTCCTAATTGGTACACTCACCAGATACATGAGGGTTAAGGTTAGTATGCATTTCCCCAGTGGGCTTAGTCAAATTTCACTAAATTAACCCCCCAACTAAGAAAGTCATTCAGAACTTATGAGAAAGTCTAAACAGCAGAGCATTTTAAATGGAAGGCTGTTACTTTTCTGTTACCTGAAGAGATTCAAGCTAGGTCTCTGAAAGCCCACTGAATTGATTACAGATTTTAAATCACAACTAGAAAGAAAATATGCACGTATCTGAGTTATATTACACTGAAGTTATATGTATATTATATATCAATACATGTTATTTTACCTGCTAAAGATTTTTGACACCAGAAATTCTCTTATACCTCTCCACTGCACTTAGCACAGTGCTAGGCACACCTTATCACTTAATGCTTATCAGGTACCAAACATGCATCTAAGTAGTTTATGTGTACTAATACATTTAATCATCACAACAATGCTATGAAGTAGGCATGATTATTATTCTCATATTAAAGAAGAAGAAATTGAGGCTTGGAGAAGTTGAGTAACTCGCTTGAGATCCGAGCAAGAAAACAATAGAGCCGATTATCTGAATCTAGGAACTCTGATGTTAGAATCTATGCTCTTCGCCATCGCACTATTCTTTCTCCGCATTCTACACACTCAATAAATGATGCGGAAATGTTTATGCATGGCTCCTTCATTACAAAAGTACTTTGAGCCATTAGCTTTCCCTAAATAGAGGAACATTTACTTTATGTCATTGACACCATTAATTTACTTCTTGTCACTGAAGCTATTAAATTCTCGAAAAATTTTATGAAAGCTCAGTCTTTACCCAATATTTCACAAAAATTTCCCAATTAGTGGAGTCCAAGTTAATATGGTTTACTTTTACTTTAAGGAGCCAATTAACGGCTCATCCTTGGTGAAAAATGTACCACTCTGGTGAGTAATGTTGATAAGAACGGAGGCATCTATGATGTGTGAGGGTGGAGGGTATATGTGAAGTCTCTATACCTTCCTCTCAATTTTACTATAAACGTGAAACTATTCTAAATATAAAGTCTCCAAAAAAAAAAGTCAACCCCAAAAATTTACACACACACACTCGCACATACAATCCCAAGCTCCAGGATTCCACCCCATCTGAGAACCCCAGTCTGCAGAGATGTTTCTGAACCATGTGAAACATTCCACATCCCTTTGTATCATTCTTAGAACCTTTTCTTCATTTCTGCTTTATAATATCATTTGCATAAGCTCCTTAAAGACAAGAGTAACATACATTTATGATTTTCTTAGCACCTAGCACAGAAAATACATAATAGGAAATACCTGGATTCAACAGGGGTTATTAGGAAAATTTCATAAGTGTGGAGAGTCTTATCTCAGGACTTTTTCTCCCTTTTTAAATCAACTATATTGTAATTCAGAGTTATATTCTTGCAGGCCAAAGTACATCATAACCTTATTTTAATAAGATCATTTCTGGTAACATTCACAGAGTTAAACTACGCATCTTTTTAAAAAGTAATTTCAGACTTCTGTCATCTAAGCAAGAAATGTCTATTTATTGAACAAAAAAAAGCTTATATTGCCTTAAAATTCTGCTGTTTCTTGCACACAGATCAGCAGAGAGGCATGTAGCCCAACCCTTTAGGGTCTGAACATAGCAAAGGCCTAGAAAAGTGCCATAAACCAGCAGAGACTGTCCTGTATCAAGTTCGTAAATTTTCCCCACTGCTATCTCTAATACTCACTCAAAAGTACAAATTCTTATTTCAACTGACATTCCACCAACAGTCCGCAGCTCCTACTATCCATATTGCATGGGGAATACAGCTTAAATAAATACCAATTTGTATATATATTTTTTCAAACAAAACTATGAAGAAAGTTATAGGAGGAAGAGTGTCATCCATTTGTTTAATCCCAAATGTATGTGCAGAAATGTGAAAACGTGTATTGATTATTTTTTTAAATGTTTCATGTGATACTAAAGGAGGGTACCAGATACACTATTATTGTTATCTTGAATCTACACTCACTACAACTTTAATTCACTAGTCGACAGAAACCATAAGAAAAAATAGAGAACAACCACATTTATCAAAATATAACTACCCCTGCCTCAGAAATGCTAAACATAGAGTAACCACACGACCCAGCAACTGCACTCCTACGTACATACGCAAGCAAAATGAAAGCACATGTCCCCACAAAAACGTGTACATGAATGTTTACAGCAGCATTATTCATAGTAACTAAGAAGTGGTAACAACCCAAGTCTCCACCAATTGATGAATGAATAAACAAAATGTGGCATATCCATGTAATGTAGTATTATTCAACCATAAAAGGAATGAAGTACTAATATATACTTCGACAAGGAAGAACCCTGAAAACATTATGTTAAATGAAAGAAGCCAGTCACAAAGACCATATAAGTAGCATATAATTACATTTATGTGAAATCTTCAGAATAGGGAACTCTATGATAAAGAAATATGGTTGCTGGGGGAGACTGCTGGTGGGCATGGGGTTCCATTTTGGAGTGATGAAAATATTATAATCAGAAGAAAACTTCAGACAAACCCAAAGAGAGATGTTCTACAAAATAGCCTGATGTCACAATTTGAACCAAAACAGAAAGAGCAAGGGTGGATAGCTCAATGACCTTGGTTGAGTTACTTATGCTCCCTGGGCCTTGGATCCCTCCCAGTAAAAGAGGAGCTTCTAGAGTTGTTATAGATCGTAAAAATTAAGTACCGGTGAAATCTCTAGCACAAAGTAAACAAATGGGTCAACTGCTACGTCTGCCGGAATGTTAAGATAAAATTTAAGGCAAGCCTTTAGTAACCAATGACTCACTTGCACTGTACTATCCAATACAGTAGTTACCGGCCATGTGTGGTTATTTAAATTTAAACTTATTAAAATTAAGATTTCAGTTTCTCAGTGCCATAAGCCACATTTCACATGCTTACTAGTCACCAGCATCTAGTAACTATAGTGTTAGCACGAATTCAGAAAAATACCAAAAAAATGAATTTCTGTAGATCTAGGACATTTTCCCCATCCCTGCACTAGAGATCTAAACATGTTCAAAAGAACTATCACATGTTAAACTTTATATTCAGTTTTTTAAACTTTTACATCTAACTTAAGAAACTGCTAGCATCAACTACTTAAAGTTCTGTCATGACAAGTAATAGGATGGAGGAAAAAATGAAATCACTGAAAATTTGCAAAATGCATTTCAAACAAGAAGAAACAAAAACATATCAAACTGCAAATAAAGTCCTTATCACAGAGAATGGTCTGCACTATCAAATAAGCACTTTCAAAGTGTAAAACTATGATCATCTATGACTACAAAACCAAAAATAGAAGGAATTAAGTCATGAGCAAAAGTGATCCCTACAATCAGCCGAATGTTTGTGACACCAATTTCTCCTCCATAATTTATTTTTTAGAAAATAGTTTAAAATATCAATTTCTCAGACAAATATCATATGACTTCACTCATATGAGGACTTGAAGATACAAAACTGATGACCATAAGAGAAGGGGAGCAAAAATAATGTAGAAATAGGGAGGGGGACAAAACATGAGACTTAAATATGGAGAACAAACAGAGGGTTACTGGAGGGGTCATGGGAGGCGGTATGGGCTAAATGGGTAAGGGGCATGAAGGAATCTACTCTGAAATCACTGTTGCACTATATGCTAACTAACTTGGATGTAAACTAAAAAATAAATAAATTAAAAAAAAAAAAGAAAATATTTCTCTGCAGCTATTTCCAATTCACACATTATCTGCTGATGTCAACACAGGAGTCTTAAATCTCCAAGAGCAGTGAGATGCTGTGTGATATTTTAGTCATTAATTTTCTATGAAACAAAAAAATGTTTTATAAATATAAACAATCTTCTTGTTTATGATTTTTATTAATAATTGTAAGATATTAGAAAGCCATTCTTCAATGTTTCTCACTTTTATTAGCACACTGGCTGCTGTGAACTACATGCAGAATGTTGCAGGCTGGAATGGTTCCATTAAACAGGAAAAACTGGATCAAGAAGCTTAGTCTAAGTGCTCTTCAGAAATATGGAGAAGCACCTGTCCACTTTCATTTAGGCTAAGGAAGGTTCTGAGCCACTGTGTATGATGTCTTTATATCATACAAAATGACACAAAATGTTCGAATACAAAATGATCATGAGTCCAAATCTGTGATGGAATATTGAATAATAATGAAAATATCCCCCACTGCAACTCAAATGCTTTCACATGCAAGACACAGAACCTCTACAAAGGAGCTAAATGGAGTTCTCAAAAGAAAAGGGTGAGCATTTGGCTTTAAAGTGAGTGCACTTTGCTTGCCTTACTCCAGTTGGAATATAGCCAGTAATTATGCCTGGGAGTTGCAAGGCACTTTCCCCTGGGAAGCTTTAAGTGCTTTAAAAACATAGGCTAATCCACCTTTATAATATCCCCAGGCAGCAGAGACAGGCTTGGTCTCTCTGAAACACAAAAAAGTTGAAGTGATTTTCTTGAAGTTATACCACTCAGGAGTTTTGAGATGGGAATTTACATGTTCTGCCTCAGCACCCACATACACTGAACCAGATTTAAACAGACCACTAGAAACCCTGAGGGTGTTTCTGTGTGAGTCAAAGTCTCCGAAGGAAGGCTGGCAAATACCCAGAATGTCAGACCCCTTGGCAGAATTATTGGTGGCCACAGGAAGCCTTGAAAGAATGGCTCTTTGCTTACTCAAAAGCAAGGAAGAGCCCCATTAACATCCCAAAGATGTGTTCATACACGAGATATGCATTTGTAATGTGTTTACTCTCCTCAATTTGAAATAAAAGTCATCGGGTAAATTGCTCATATAAAATTACAAAACAGATAAGCATTTTATACTTGATTTGGTATATCAGACACTCAGTTTGTATTTCAACTCCAATTCTCAGGTTCTACATAAAAATATGTGACTAATTAGGTGATTAATTCAGTCTCAGTGTGCCTGGCAAGGAAGCCAGTATCTGCCGTTGGCTCTGACTAGTTCAAAGAAACCCCTTTTCAGGATTAGAGACTAGATTTCACATATGAGAATGTGCAGTTTACTCCAGAAATACTTCCTTTTCCTGTTTTATCTTTTGATGTTATGTCCGTGCCTCAGTGCTCATCTAATCAGCCACACCACTGTAACAGGGTGAGAACTGAACAATGGCCGAGACAAAAACTACATTTTCCTAGCTGTTTAAAAAAAAAAAAAAACTAACTTGAAAGACCTTCCCAATGTCCACTTAACTCTTAAATCCTGAGACACCAGTCCAAAACTTATGTCCACGCAAACACCTGCTCACAAATGTTTATAGCAGCTTTATTCATAGTTGCCAACATCTGATAGCAAGATATCCTTCAGTAGGTAAATGGATAAACCGTGGTACATCCATACAATGGAATATTATTCAGCAATAAAAGAAATGAGATATCAAGCCAAAAAAATACAGGAAGAAACCTTAAAAGCATATCGCCAAGTAAAAGAAGCTGATCTGAAAAGACTATGTACTATATGATTCTGACTATATAAGATTCTGGAAAAGGCAAAACTATGGAGACAGTAAAAAGATCATTGGTTGGCAGGAGTTCAGGGGTTAGGGGAAAAGGGATGAAAAGGTGGAGTACCCAATGAGGGGCTCAAGCTCACCTGATGTCAGACTCAAACTCACGAACTGTGAGATCATGACCTGAGCCGAAGTCAGATGCTTAATGACTGAACCACCCAGGCACCCCCTACCCATTATACTCTTTAGACTCACCCTTTGTAGGTGTGTATCCTCAGACCTCTAAGTCTCAGATTCACCACTTGCCAAATAGGACTAACTAGATAAACCTGCTTAAGAGTTTAAGGATTAAATGAGACAACATAAAGTGCTCAGCGTCTGTATACCGGAAGCCCTGTTTTTACATGCCCCACTACACACACTTAAGTACAGTTTTTATCACATCATCTTACACTCATTCTGCTCCCATAGCTGTTTGGTGTATGTGTTCTATCTCTCCAGGTACACAGTATAGTCTTTCAAGACAGGCAAGAGCCAGGTCATTTTAATCCTTTGCTGTCCCCCCATGCACCTACCTAATAAAGCACTGTGTAAACAGGGTAACAAGATAAATGTTTACTCAAACAAACCACAAATCCCCTCTAATAAAAGTAGAAAAGCTTAATGAATTTATTCACCTGCAAACCAGAAGTATCACTAATGAAATCATTAACTGTTTTCCTCTGGTATAGAAAATGCTCACTTGATTCATAAGATAATATAATTATGCTTCCTCATGCAGAAATCCTCCTCATATAAAATTTAAGTAATTCAGCAGATACACCTTTTCAGCCAGTGCTTCCAATTTTAATATGTACAAACTATAAAGCATTCCCGCTGGGGATAATAAGAAAAGAGAAAACTGCGGAGTTGGGAGAAGGGAAAGAAAGGAGATAGCAGAGCAGGAATAAAAATCTCAGGAAAGAGAAAGAAGAGGGAAAATAAATGCAGGTCCCGCAGCCGCCCACCAGTGGGCAGCATCTATGACGTCAGAGGCTCAAAATGCAGGTGCTCAGGAAGGACCCCGGAGACAGGTTATACTCCCTTGTATTGGGAATGAATGAAGAAAGTACTAGTTTTAAGAAGATTGAAGAAAATTGCTCAGGCATCTCAGATAACTTGCATCTCTAAGATGGCTAACGAAACAAGCAAGTAGGGATCCTGGAGGCTTGTTCATGAGTACAGATCCATAAAATGAAGACAATGACTGTAAGTACTAAAAACAGAAAAGCCCTAAACATCGGGACAGAGAACCAGATGAAGGACAGTGGCCTCTAGCTATGACCTTGCAAGAAAGTAAATTATGAACAGGTCATGGTAATTATGAGGGATGACACATCTAGAAATCCAAATAACGTTTTCAATCAGTGGGAACGCAGAAATCTGAGACATTAGGTATTTTAAATGGCAGAGGTTTAACAGAAGAAAGTGATTACGTACGTGTTGGGAGACAGAATGAGTAAAACAGAAACACAGAGATAACCCCAATATTCGTAACTGCTAGAAGCAGCTCCAACGTTGGGACTGAAGAAATAAAAGGGAAAATGTGGGGTTATCAGAACCTGGGTGCCCAGAGTAGGAACTCGTAAGAGGACTGTAAGGAGGGTGGAGGTAACGGACACACAACAGTATACCTGACATGTGGACCTTGGTTGGGGCCATGGCAAAGTTGATATTAAAAATTCCTAAAAAGGGGCACCTGGGAGGCTCAGTCAGTTGAGTGTCCGACTCTTGGTTTCAGCTCGGGTCACGAACCTTGGGTGGTGAGATCAAGCACTGTTCTGGGCACTGTGCTGGGCGTGGAGCCTGCTTGAGATTCTCTTTCCCTCTCTCTCTCTCCCCATCTCTCTCTCAAAAAAAAAAAAAATCCTAAAAAACTATAGGCTGGCCACAAGAGAAAGGCTGCTGATAGGAGATGAAAACAGCAAAATCTTCCCTTCCCCTCCCCCTACATTTCAATCTTCATCCGGTGTCTCCTACTGCCAGAAACCAACAGGAATCCGGCTGGCAAAAGGAAATCTGGGAAGTGGATTTCGCAGAGCTCCAGATCCAGCCTTATAAAACAAAGTAGAAAATGGTGGGCTTGACACTGAAGACACAAATAAATAGCCAACACAGTTTGATATCTATATTTTCCCTATTTGGTTTCAAGTTCCTCAACTGAGAACTCTTCAATATGTGTTTTCCAAGAACCTAACTCTGATTTTTGAGTATTAGCTAATGTCATGAAGGTTTTGTAACTAAGAAGTAGTTGGGATATTTCACTAGAACTCCTTTCCTCTGTCAGGATTATAAATCTATTTCCTGGGCCAGGATTTTCATACAGAAATACTGTTTTATTTGGGCCAGGATTTTCATACAGAAATATTGTTTTGAGAACGCTGCCCAAATACAATTTCTTCCAACAAAGAAAAATTCTTAATAGATTCTTAGCAGGTCCAAAATCTGTTTAAGTACCTCTTAGTTCTCTGACACAAAGAACTGGCTTCTGTATTGTAATGAGATTTGGGGCCCCTGAGAGGAGTGTATTTTGTATTGCAGGTACGAGAGACGTGACTCTTTGGAGGCCACGGGTAGTCACTCTCCAAGAAAGCCCCCAATGATCCCAGCCCCCTACTAGTCACTCTCCTGTGTAGTCCCCTTTCTAAACAGGGCTGACCTGTATAATCGATAGCACACTGCAGAAATGACATTGTGTGACTTCTGAGATCATCAAAGACACTACGGCTTCCATCTTGCTTTCTCTTCCATTACTCACTCTGGAGAAGCAGGCTGCCAGTACTTGAGGACATTCTCTGTAGCTCTACAGAGATGTTCATATGGCAATGAACCGAGGCCTTCTGCCAACAGCCATGTGAGTGAGCCATGGTGCAAGCACTCCAGGCCAGTCAAGCCTACAGATGACTGCAGCTCCAACCAACATCTTGACTATAACCTCCAAGACACCCGCAGCCAGAACCACCCAGCTAGGTTGCTCAAAATTCCTGACCAACAGAAACTCTAATTTACTCTAATTAAACCTTAATTAACTCTAAATAAACATCTAACAGATGTTTATTGTTGTTTTAGGGCATATGTTTTCAGATAACTTACTGTGGAGCAATAACAAACATACCCTCAAAAAGCCCTCCTTGGTTATGGTCTCTCATTCCTTAGTCAGATGGACAAGATTCACTTAACATGCGTTGCTCCCGGTCCCCTCATTGGGCCTGAAGGAATCTTCCAACCTCATTAATGTGGTTTATTTAAAGAGTCCAGCTGCTCCCACCCTTTCTATCTATTCCACTACTCTTTTAACATATCTTGAATTTTCTGTCAACCAAAGCCAACAGAGGAATTAGATGCCCATGAGGTTTTAAGCCCCCCTAATACTGGAAGCATTCAAGCAGATGATCAAAGATTATAAAAAAAATTTTTTAAACCAATTGGAAGGTGGGACTATATGACCTCCAAGGTTTCTAATAACACAAGTCTTTGTGTATGCACCCCCCCCACCACCAAACTGTGCAGCAATTATTATCAAGTATAGCTAAGTGTTGAAAGTATCCTGGAGTTAATAGGAAAAGAAAAAAGAGAGAAAACAGCTTATAAACTTAAGATGCTCAGCCTAACTAATAATTAAAGTAATGCAAATTTAAAACAACTACGAAAGCATTAACTTTCATGGGCCAGGCTGAAAAAATCTGCAAGTTTCAGGAAACGCATTAGGGCAAAGAGTAGAGACACAGACATGATAGGTGAAAGTGTGGCTCACGGCATGCTCTTTGAAAGGTAACTTGACAAACTATATTATACCTTTAACTGTCCATAGCCTATGTGACTCAGCACTTCTAGGTGTGAACAAAACTATCCAGTCACCTCTGTTTGTAAGGATAAAATTCTTTAAGTGGCCTAAATGTTCATCAATTTTAAAAATGAGTAAAAAAATTTTAGTGCAACAACAAAGTGAAGAGTGTGCAACTTATAAACAGAATTAGCTGAATCTACATACAGGCAAATATTAAACCCCCTCAAAAGAAAATTGTTAGGAAGAAAAACAAGATATGTCCCCTTAGTATAAAAAGAAAGTGGGGGGGGGTACACATAAGCATAGAAAGTGTCAGAAATTAGTTTAAAATGCTACTCACAGATGCCATTAGGGAGGAGTGCTAGGGACCTAGAAGAAAAACATGTTACTGTATTCTCTTTTGTTCTTCATGCATATTTTTCTTTTTTTTTTTTTAAGTAAGGGGAAGAACTTAATAGGAGGGGGGGAGAAAAGAAAAAATAAAGGTTTAAGTAACAGTTATTTTTCAACTAATTTTATAATGCAGTCCAAAGTAGCCAGAGTCTGCCTTTGGGCTTAAGACACTCAACATGCACATTCAACCATTAAAAATCATCTCCAGGAGAAAAAGGTCCTTCACACTGTCAGTGTGCCTCCCACTAATTAGAGAATGAAAGCTCTTTTGCCATCTTAATGCAAACCACTAACTCAAGGACTGGAGGCATCCACAAGATGAACATCCTCCTGTTCTAAGCTTTGTGACTCATGAACTGTGATAGAATTGCCTTTCTTTGAATGTTTAGGCAAAGAGTGGCAAGGTTAAAGAAATAAAAAAGAAGTCAGCATTCATCTTACTAACCGGTGGGAGTCATCCAGAGCACATAACTACTGTCAGAAAGCTGGCTGCTCCTGCCGACTGCCTCTACCCATAAATGTCAGATGTGATTTTCTTCTCCATTGACCAAACCCTTTCTGAGACTAAGTGACCACTTCCCAGACCAGTGATCTGCTTAAAAGAAGTCTAGCAAGTAGCTGTTAATTAATCTCTGTGTGTGACGTAGAAGGGAAACTGATGTAGGACAACATGCTTCCAAAAAGTGCATTCCTTTTCTTTTTTGGCAAATACCCTAAAGATGAAAACTTTATGTCTTAAAATGGGCTTGTATTTGCTAACAGGTGAGGCCACTTTGGTTCATCTAACTACAAACAAATTACAGCTGTTTAAAAACATTCATTTAAGTGATATCAAATATGTGTAATAACCTATTTAAAAAGAAGGAAAATACCCAGAATTTTCTTAATAAATTATTTAAGAAATGCTATCATGAGACTAGATAGAAAACCCCCAAACAACCTTACCAACACCTTCTCCCTGATGTTGAGATTCTTTCTCAGCTCATACCTGGCAAATGTCTAAAATTTTAGAACTCCTTTTGAGTTATGGAAAACAAAGTGTGGAGGTGAGCTATGGAACCAGTCTAACCAGTTTGTTTTAGAATTTTTAAATCATTTTAAGGTTGTTAAAAAGGGAAATAATTCTTTTAATAATTAGAAATGAGATTTATTTATAAATTGATACACTGTAAACCAAAGACAGGCCCAAAGTTAGTTTTCATGGTCGAAACACTAATGCCTGAAAAAACTGAGCACTTACTTAAGAAAAGGCCAAGTGTCAAAGTAATAACGTGTAGAAAACCTTACAATTATCATAATGTGTAGGGACATATAAAAATATGTTGAAAAGGACACATGTAACCCAATCTCCACAAGTCTATACAATGTAAATTCAGAGATTGGGACCCTCATCCTTTCCTATAAAATGCCCGCCACCTGGCAGGTTCTCACTAAAATCAAAAGAGCTCATTTTTACAAAGGTATCTACTTTCTTAGAGGTAAAATGTCTAAAGTTCATAACTATCTACCTTTTGTCTAATCTTTCTGCAAAAGTAATAGTTAAATGAACAGAATGTTTTGAAGTAACATGAACATATAGTCTCATTACATTTTTAATTGAATAAATTATAATAAGCATCCATCCATGCTCATTGAACATGTAAGTAAAAGTTATAAATTAAACTGGCCTTTCGTGGCCACTGCAGGAATGTCATGACCTCTGGGCTGTACTGCCCAAGTTAGTGTCAAAAAATGCTGCTTCATGGCAAATCACTCGGGATGCCCCTGGGAAGTGATTTGAGAAACAGAAAGGTAAAGTTAAACAAGTCTCTTCATTGAAGGATTTCTGAAACTTGAGTATTAAATGCAAAACCACCAAGAAGAGAATAAAAGTTTACCAAGCTTAACTGAGCAGGAAAACACTTTGTAACCTACACATGTGGTTACTGTTGGGTCTTTAACCCCACTACAATTTGTAAATGAACTACACAGAGCTGTTTCCTCGAATTGGACATAAGCTCAACAGGAATTTATAGACTCCCCTCCCAGCACTGAGACCTGAGACAAGTTACTTAGTCATCAGATGCCTCACTTGTAAAATGGAGATAAAGCTATGACTTAACTCACACTTCGATGAAAAGAAACCCAAAATTGATATCTATTAAGCAGTCAATAATTGCTTTATTATCACTACACCTGTCTTAGACTGCTCAGGCTGTCATAACAAAAATACAGACTGGATGACTTGAACAACAGTTCTAGAGGCTGGAAAGTCCAAGACCAAAATCTGGCAAGGTTCGGTTTCCAGTGAGCCTCCCTTCCTGGCTGGCAGATGATCACCACCTTCTCACTGTGTCCTCGCATTGGAGGGAGGGAGAGATGGGGAGAACTAATAAAATCTCAGGCTGTTGAGATGTGAACGTTTGTCCCTTTACTGACACCGTAGATCCATGGAGCATAATGTTGCTGGTTTGGCTCTCTGGGGCAAATAAATTAAGCACTTTACCTTGAGAAGATGGAGAAGAAAAGGGGTATGATTTCCTGGTTTCCTGAACTCAACCATCAGAATACCAGGCTGTATTATCATAAAGGGGTCAGACAAAAAAAAAAGAGCTTGGATGTGGGAAATATGGGCTCCACATACATTTCACCACGTAGTGGAAAATCACTTTTAGAAACAAGATTTTGCTACTGTTAGATCAGCCAAATCTATAATTTTATGAATTAAGAAATTTCCATATGGCACACATCAAAACAAGTAATTATAATCCTATGTGATGAGAATGTAAAAGACGAAAAGCTAAAATTTAAAAAGTCAAAGAACAGACTAAAATAAAATGTTTGTCTTAAACATGACAAAAATGAACACTTTTATTTGATGGAATACAAAGAGTGTAAACATATTTAAAATCAACAACTTCATGTAGTAGTGAAAAAATAGTAAACGCAAAGAAACTGACAACTTATCAGCCCCAGAGGGAACTTCTGGGGACTTTTGCCCACTCCACTCAGAATGCCCTCTCTTTGACCCTCTCCTCCAGGCAAAGGCTGGCTCACCTTCCAAGCTCACACAAATACCACCTCCTCTGCTACACTGGCACATCCCCCAGGTTCCTCCTCAAACACCTTTTTACACTGTGATTGAAGCCCTCTTTTTACCTACTGTAATTATTTCCCCCTGAGAGCCAGTATTTTCTGGAATGCACAGGCTAAATAATTAGTCTTTTTCATCTTTGTATCTCCAGTAACTGGCCCGGGTCCTGACACACAGTGGGTATTCATAAATGCTCAGTGAATAAATAAAAATGCTTAACATTTATGAGTAATAACAGGAAACAAACACAGGTTTCAAAACAGCTTAGCCAAAGAAATATAATGAAAGCAACTTTTACTACACTAAGATACATTATATATTTAACACAAGGGTAAAATTTTATCTTAAATGACAAAAATTGCTTCAATCCTTCAGAAAAGTGACATGGCAATACCTATTAAATATCTCAACAATCTATTCATTCCTGAGAGTCGGCTAGGATTATTTTCCAAAGGAAACAGCCAATAAATAAGTAAATAAACTACTCAAGCATCACAGAAACTTTCATTATTTAAAATATCAAAATATAAGAAAGTCCCGGGGCGCCTGGGTGGCTCAGTCGGTTGGGCGGCCGACTTCGGCTCAGGTCACGATCTCACGGTCTGTGAGTTCGAGCCCCGTGTCGGGCTCTGTGCTGAAGGCTCATCAGAGCCCGGGGCCTGCTTCGGATTCTGTGTCTCCCTCTCTCTCTGCCCTTCCCCTGCTCACACTCTGTCTCTATGTCTCTCAAAAATAAATAAATGTTAAAAAAATTAAAAATATATATATATATATAAGAAAGTCCATAAAAAGGAGGAAAATGAGCAAAGTATTATGCATTACCTAGTGAAATATTATGCAACCAAAAAACTGATATTTTAAGACTACAGAAATATGGTGCACTAAATTTTTTTTTTTTTTTTTACTTTTTAAGATTACATTTGGAACACTTCATTATTATTATTAAATGGTGCAACGTATATATGTCACTTCTGGCATACTGCAAACACGGACACTTTTAAAATAACACTTTTACATTATTTCTTTAAACAAGTCTACTGAAGTACAATTCACGTTCATACAATTTACCCATTTAAAGTATGTGGCTCAGTGGCTTTCAGTATATTCACAAAGTTGTGCAAACATCAACACAATCAATTTTGAGCATTTTCATTACCTCAAAAAGAAAGCTCACATTTCATGGTTGTCAGTCCCCAATCCTCTCATGGCCCTCCCACCCAGCCCTTGGCAACCATCAATCTACTTCCTCCCTCCATTGAGTTGCCTATTTTGGACATGTGATTTAAGTGGACTCATACAATATGTAGTCTCCTGTGACTAGCATATGTGATTAGCATAATGTTATCAAGGTTCATTCATGTCATTTCATCTATCAGTATTTCATTTCTTTTTATTAACTAATAATAATAAACCACATTTTATGTATCCATTCACCACTTGATGGACATTTGAATTGTTCTCACTTTGGGGCTATACTGAATAATGCTGCTCTGAACATTTATAAAGAAGCTTTTGTGTGGACCTGTTTTTATTTCTCTTGAGTATATACTATGAGTAGGATTGCTGGACAAAATCATAACTCTATGTTTAACTATTTGAGGAACTACAGACTATATTTCAAAGCAGCTGGACCATACAAATCCTCACCAAAACTTATCATTGTCTGTCTTTTTTATTCTAGTCATCCCAGTAGGTGTGAGGTGGTATCTTACTGTGACTTTGTCTTGCAATTCTCTGATAGCTAATGGTGCTGAGCATCTTTTCATATGTTTATTGGTCATCTGTATATCTTTGGAGAAATGTCTATTCAGATCTTTTGCCAATTTTTAATTGGATTGTCTTTTTATTACTGAGTTGTAGTACTTCTTTATACAATCGGATACTAGTCCCTTATAAGATATACAATGCACAAAAACGTTCTCCCATTCTGTGGGCCATCTTTTCACTTTCTTAACATTCTTCTTTTAAATGTGTCCAGAGAAGCCGAAATACCACAGAGATTTCATTATTACCATAATCCACATAAAACATACATGAACAAGTACTAAGAAAATTTACACCACTCCTTTTTCCCCTTGAAATCATATTTCATTCCTCTTTTCCCTCAGAATTTCATCCTAATATATTTATGCTTGAAAGTCTTTTGTTGATTTATTAATACTCTACATACTTCTCTGCAATAAAAAGTTTCGTATATACTTCAAATTTTTAAATGCCTTTAATTTCCTGTAACAACATAACTCTAAGCTTTAATATTTTTCTTATGGATTCAGTTAGTAAAATTCTTTTTCTATTTTTTAAATTTCTATTTTTATTATGATTATTTGTGATAATACTTATTAATATGGACACAATATATATGATGTTTACTGTGACGAATAATTGTTAAACAGAAGGAACACATTTTTTGGCAATGCATTGCTTAGTAAGATGGATGGGGTAAGGGATGATTAAGAGGCCTTAAGATTTGTCTGACTCAAAACTATGAAATGGTGGGTCCTTCATTTGATGATCAGGGCTTCGGAAACTTGGGGCCAATATGCCCAATCTAGGTTACAGATGGAGGAGACTGGGGTTTTTTTTTGTAAAACAGAGAAGGCTACGGTAGAAGGGAACATGGGAAAGAAGAGTCCACATGATGCCCAGATGTAGGTGTGTTTTGGGGGAGTTGAATTTTCAGAAAGAATGCATCGTTAAGGACCTAAAAAGAGATCCTCTTAAAACGATCTAGACTACGTCTCTTGGAAAGTCTCTTTGCACTTGCCTAAGTGTACATGTTCCCCAGCTGGAAGACGCCTGCAGTCGAGGGTCTTATGCTCCCTGGGATGATAGTGCATAATGAATTTGTTTTATGATATGAAGTCTCTCTTTGCTAACACCTCTATGTAGACACGATAGAAGTGGTATCTTGGGTGGAGAAAGCAGCTTACTTTCTCCAATATTTCATAATAAAATAGGATGGGTCAAAGCAGTAGTCAAGACAATTCAAATAATAAAGAAGGTTTGTGTTTAGCAGTTGGTAAGAGATCTAACTGCTTATTAAATTTATGTCATTTTATCACTGGGTGTTATATGTAAACCAATTTGAAAATAAACTATTATAATAAAAAATATATATATTCAAAACAAACAAAAAAAAACAAAAAAAAATTTATGTCATTTTCTTTTACCCTAAAAATATGATGGCTTCAAGTCACTTGCTACACTAGACAGCAATATACAAATAAACCTAAAATAGCTACTTTTAAAATCAGACTTAAACTTGACAAGAGCTTATGCCTCGGTGAATACTGCTTATTTTCGTCTAAATGTCACTTTGACAAACTACATGTTTGCCTTGATGACATCTCCCCCTAGGCATATGGTGCTTCCATTAACTCCGGTGTTATCTCTGTAGCAGGAGAATATGCCTAATTGTTTTCAGAATATTCATAATTTAGAAGGCTTCTCTCTTTGGTCTTGGTTCATAATCGTTCATAACATTGAGGGGAAAGATCCCTGCACAGATGCTATCCAGTGTGTATGTGTGTGTGTGTGTGTGTGTGTGTTTAATTATTGTTAATTTCAAAGAACAAAGTGTTCTCTTTGAAGCAAATGTTTAATAGTTATGATCCAAATTTTAGATGAAAATGTTACCTTATGAAGTATACAATAAAAAAGATGTTAGAACGACCTTGGGCAACTTGGAGAAACTTTGCAAATATGCAGTCCTGGAAACCTATAAACTCAACAATTTCATTCAACAGCATTTATTAAAAACTTACCTTGCATAAGACTCTGTGATAGACATATGGAGGAAAAACACGCTTCAGCCCTTGATTCTAACACCAAACTGGCATCACAAAATTCACAATGAATCTGAGGGTTACCGGGGCACTTGTGATCCAAATATTTATCCCCAAACTTGGGTCATCAGAATTCAAAAATATTCTCTGGGGAACCAATGACTTATAAAATCAATTCTATAGTCAAATACTACTCCCTATCTGCTCTTCCTGCCAGTGGCATGAAAATTCAAACAAATCAGCTACAAGTCTTGCAAAATAGACAATATTTTATGAGAATAATGAAAGTGATTTCGGAAAACTGCTTGTCACATACAAGACCACAGAAAATGAGGATCTTGGGATCCTCTTTATAAGTAACAAAGATGTAAACAATCTATAATTTTATTTATTCTTTCAAAGAGAATGAAATGATTTTCAAATTTTTTAAATCCCTTGGAAAAATGAAAATAAATAAAAACGATCTTCTTTATGATTATGCTTAAACAAAGCACAACATATATCTTATAAAATTTCAGAATATTCAAAAAAAAAACCACTTTATTTTTTTCTAAAAATCAGCACAGAGTTTCAAATAAAAACCAGGAACAAACTTTATTTTCATGATTATTAGTTTGTTTTCTATAAGACCAAATCCCAATTAAACCCTCAATGCCTCTGAGACATGAATCCATCTTAAAAGGATTCACCTTTAGTGAACTTTTTCTAGTGCCAATTACCCTTGAGCCAGCCTCCTATATCTGTCTAGTTCCAATTAATGAGCAACATTCTAGCTAGCTAAGCCAACTGGAATTATTTGCGTTCGAAAGGGCTTTCTGCTGTGGAACCTACTGCCTTCTTTCGCCAGCTCGGTCCTAGGAGCCTTTCCTGGCACCACGTGTATATTGTGTGCTCCCCTGCGGCCTTTGTGCCTGACAGCACACCCAAGCCACCTGCTGAGAAAGACACACAATCTCTCCAGTCTGCGGATATTAATTTTTTTTAATGTTTATTTGTTTCTGAGAGAGAGAGAGAGAGAAAGAGAGTGCATGCACACACAAGCGGGGGAGGGGCAGAGAGAGAAGGAGACACAGAATCTGAAGGAGGCTCCAGGCTCTGAGCTGTCAGCACAGAACATGAAGTGGGGCTTGAACTCACAAACTGCAAGATCATGACCTGAGCTGAAGTTGGATGCTTAATCGACTTAGCCACCCAGGTGTTCACTAGGTTTTGTTGTTAGTCACTCTCTAACACTATATGTTAACTAACAAATACGTAAGTATCCAAAAACTCTTACAATAATGACCGTTGGTCTAAGTATCTGAAATTCTTCTTGGAAAGCTAAAACATAATCTACTTTTATTCACTCAACAAACTTGAACTTTAATTCATTAAAACATCCCCACTACCACTACCAGCACTCCTCACATCCTATTATATGTCAGCATTTGGCAAATCCCTTCCTCCGAGAGGGTCTGTCTTCACAGACTGAAAACGCAAGGGAAAAGCAACAGTGGATCTCAGGTGAGCAGTCTGCCTTTCCCAGGGGCTCTGGACAGTCACCAAATCAGCGATGGCATTTCACCGCACGTTCTGTCATTCACAAAACACCACAACTTGTATGACGTACATCACCTAGTGAATTCAGAGACATTAAATGAGTGGTTTGGAGAAATTGGCCAAAGCCAGAATGCAAGAATGCTGGATTCCACGATGCTCCCAGACCTATCAGATCAGCGCCACCTTTTGACAGCAAACGTTTGAAATCCACAGAGATAGTGATTACACACATAGAGAGAAAACTGTAATATAAAGGGGAGTAATTATTATTGTCATTCAAGTGTGTAAGCTATATATATGCACATGCATATATACTTTAATATGTAAACAGACATGACTACAATAAATGATTTGATGAGGTAGGAAGATGCTTGCAACTATTTTTAATGAGTAAATTTGAATTTAAAAGACATTCATCTGAGTATTTTCAACATTCTGTAAAGGATATTTTAAAATAAAGGCTGAATGTGTGTGTGTACATGTATATACACCCATAATTATCACACTGCCCGCAAATGTGTAGTGGCACAATTTAAATACCAGAAGCAGCACTGCTACTGGTGATGGGATTTGTCAAAATGATGGACCCATCCATGGGAGAGCACCAATAAATCAAGTACAACTTCTGATGTACTCAACAGTTACATTCTTGAAAATTTCAGAATATATTAAAACCAGGCCCCCAAAAAGGTTTTGTTTCATATGTTACACAGGGTTAGGTTTTTCACCAACTGAATCTCCAATAGGGATATTCTAAAATTTTGCAGAAAGCAAAGAACAAGCTTTCACTGGTTGGCTGTTTTTCTGTATACTCTCCTCTGATCCTCCACCCAACAAATACCAGTAACACACTCCATTATTTTGAACAACCAAAGTTAGTTCCCACCAGTTTCCAAAACACTCCCTGAGGAGGGGCACTACCACTCCCACTAAGACCCACTGAATAAAACATTCCAAAAAATACTGACTGGGGACGAACAGGATTTCAGACACAGTGCTAGGCAGTAGAGACAAAGTAGTGAAAATATATGTATCTATATTTGGCTTAGAGCACAGTGGGGAAAGTGGCATTAAACAACTACCCAAGTTCTATCAATACAGAATACTGTGAATGCTATAAAAGAAAATTATAAACTGATAATTTAGGTGGTGGGGTAGCGTCAGACTTTAATAGTTTGTGAATCAGTAAAACTGTTTCTTTTATTAGCTCGGAGACATAAATTGGGTTGTCAGCGTTTTAATTTTGCAATGAAAGTTTTTTTATTTAATAATAACTATCATTTACAATCACCATGGTAACAAGAAGGCAGGAAATAAATTATTTTTGAATTTAAAAAACATAAAACAAAAATGGTGGAAAATCTCACTTTACTACATTATGATTTTTCTCTTTTTGCTGCAGTTTGATAAAAACTTATCAAAGATTGGCATTTTTGTTACTATAATATAAGAGTATTGCTACTCAAGTGTGGTCTGTGGGCCAGCAGCATCAGAATTACCTGAGAATTTTTGAAAAATTCAAAATCACAGGCCCCACTTCATTCCTACGCATCAAAATCCCACTTTAATAAGATCCCCAGGTGATTCTCATCCACATTAAAGTTTGAGAAACACTGTCCTAGAATAGATTATACTGACCCTCCAATGGCCGAAATTCAGCCAAAACCATCTACATTTCAGACTCAGTAATGATCTTTAACACTCAATAACCATTTTCTCAAAGAAGGTAATTGAGGGGTCCTGGAAAAATGAGGGCACAAGATGGAGCATCAAGCATATGAGCCAGCATCCTAAACATCAATCACCTTTCACCCTTTAAACCTCGTGACCTTGAAAAGTCATGGCAGGGTGGGGAGCACAGAGTGACAGTGAAGTGTCAATCACAAACAACATACACAGCTTTGCAGTAGCCTTCAGTAGCATAAAACTGAGTTCTACAGCTTCTATGTGAGAGAATGCATCCAGGGACTGTGCTAAACGCTGAGGCTTGTCCTGACTGCTAAGTACTGCCATAAGACAGAGCAATTTTTATCACTAGCAGTCAGTAAGTCAGCCAACTGTTTAGAGGACTTGACACATGCTGCTTTGAATTCATAGTTTTAGGATATTTCATCCCACAATAGTTTTTCTAACAAAGGAAATCTCTCTAGATACATGTTAATTATGGGCAAACACATGAGGCACAGATTCATGCCTGTTTTCTAAGCCACTGTGATGGGGAAATAATTGCCAGTACAATGCAATGCCTTTCTGAGACAGAAGAAAAGTTCCAGTATAGATGTGTGGTGACATATGACATATGGCCACATATGGCTACTGACCACATGAATGTGGTTAGTCCAAACAGATACACTCTAAGCATAAAATGTACAAGTAGATTTTGAAAACTTAGTACAAAAAAAAAGTAAAATAAATCAATAATAATTTTATACTGATTACATGCCAAATTATAATATTTTGATATATTGGGCTAAATCATACATCCTAAAATTAAAATAATATATTTATTTTACTCTTGTTAATATGACTACAAGAAAAATGTTAATTGTATGTGACTTGCATTAGTTCTGTTGGACGGTGCTAGTCTAGAAGCTCATTAGAATTACACATGCATCAGCCATAACTTAAAAAATTATGTAGATAGATATATCCTAAATCTTAGAGGATACCTGCAGAAAACATATATTTAGGCAGCCACCAAATAAAAAGGCACCAGAAGAAGTGTTCAGATTTTTTTTTTAACAACTGCTGATCAAGGGACCCCTTTCCGAAATGTCACATGGAGGGGAGGAGGTGGCCTGAATTTATATCCAAAAAAGAGAGATATATCAAGCATTTAATAAAAACAGAGGAGAGGAGTTGTAGAAATTGAAGTGCACTGAAGTGCAATCGTAGTGACGATGACTTCTCTCAGAGTCTAGGAATGCAGAGGAGTGGAAAAGATAAACAAATTCCACTGACAATAGCCAATAATTTCCTGGCCTAAGCCAGCCAAATAACTAAGCCTTCTCACCGCTCCATAAAACGGGGAAGGTGAAACCACAGTCAGCACTTGAGTCAGATCAAGAAAGGTGCTACATTTGGAAAAGAGCCAGAGGCGGACCATATTGATTTGGAGGGAGGTTAAGTATACATTAAAATGAACTCACAGATCTTCTTCCAGGATACGGAGAAAAACAGAATAACTTCCATGGAATTAAAAAATAGACTCAAAAATCATTTCCTTCAATATGAAGACCCCAACACAGAGCAGTGTTAAAACAACATCCCCAACACTGGAAAATGGTACTGGGTCAGTTTGGGAAGGAGACTACGAGTATGAAGCAAGCAAAGTAGCCGAAGCCATCTCCAATCTGGGCAGATTCCTCTCATTCCTGGCCCCTGGAACAATCCCATCACTTAGGAAATCTGGATTTCTGCCAACACGCTGCTTCTGCAGGCTGCTGGGGGATGGGTGAGGAGGGTGGAAATGTCTGGGCAGCTGGCTTTTATCACAAAGCCTTCTCTCTTCGAAAGGCTTATAATGAATTTCCTAGACATGATATAACACAGTATTTTAAGTGATTAACAGTACAAAAAGATCACATTTAAAAAAATAAATGCCTAAGGTGTAAGAGGCCAATAACTACATGAATGAAATCTGATGAAATATGAAAATATTATATGCTAGTGGCTTTTAAACGCCTTTCATTAGGCTTAATCTTAACAAATCTATATAGAAGAAAAAAGAACTAACATGTTGAGTGCTTAACAGAAGCACCAGGCACTTTCCTACCTTAACTCGCTTAAAAATAACTAACTTTTGATACAGAATTCACTGTGAGCCATTCACTGTTCTAAGGATGTTACATGTATTAAAATTCATATGATACTAACAACTCCATAAGGCAGGTATTACTATTATCTCGCTCTTCCAGATGCACGAGGAGACCAGGTATCACACAGCCCAGAAGTCCATGGAGCCTGAACATGACTGCAGGTTTATGACACCTGGCTGCTCGGCTAGAGGACCCCAACTTCTTGTCCAATCTACGAAGCTGCCTCTACGCTCAGATAACATACTCAGACACCGGGATCAAGAGACTGATTATTCATTGCCGCAAAGCTACTAAGTGGCAGAACAAGGATTCAAATCCATATCCAACACTAAATTCTTCCCATAAGTAGCTTCTGTTTTCACGACAGCTTTGCCAGGTTTGTAATGCTGTCCAAAATAACGTATTGTCTTCTTATTCTCTAGAGGATTGTTGCTAGCCACTTCTCCCTTCTTCCCTCTCTGCCAAATTGTCAATATTCGTACCATAGTCTGAGCTGGTGGCTCTTGAGGCAGCTGAAGAACACAAAATACGATTTATGCTCTTCACAGCTATGTAAATTTAAGTATTCAGGTCTATATGTCTGTCATGGAATATAGAAAATAAAAAGCATTTGTCTGAAAGGACAAATTAGTGGGTACCTTGTATTATTCATCATTAATGTTAAAATACTGAGGAAATAACTATTATTTTGAAATCCATATTACTAAGGTGTTTAGGCCACATACTTCCCCTAGTCTGATCCTGAATGCAATATCCTTAACTCCTGACTTTTGCCAGGTGAAGCAGAATAATGGGGTGAAGGTAGGAAGGCAGAAAACCTGGGCTCCAGACCCAGCTCCACTGTGGGAACAGAAAATTGTGGCCTGGGGCACAGCGCTCACCTTCTCAGAACACAATTTCCTCCTCTACACAACAGGGATGAAAATACTCATCCACCACTTCACAGGGTTGTTGCAAGATTTTCTGAAATAACATATGAAATTGTTTTGTGAACTCTGAAGCCCTATAAAATCTGCTATGATTATGCAGTGACATCCTGGCCTGCATGAGCCAGCATGCACAGGGGATTCAGGACTTCTGATGATGGCAATGAGGGAGACGGAGGCCTGTCCCTCTAACACCACATACTCAGTAACTCAACCCTCTGGGTGAAATCATCACTGCATTTTAAGGTCCAGAAGCTGTGTTTTTAAACAACAATGAGAGATAATAAGCACTGCTTTAAATAAAAAGCTTGGAAACTCCAGAAAGGCACAATCACCACCGTAACTGCCATCCTAATCAAGTCTCCAAGGGACAGCTGAGGATGTTCTGAGGGAACTTTCATTACTAGACCTTCTGATCAAGTGCAAAATATTGGACATTTCATCTTCAAATCACTTTAAAAAGAACTGTTAGAGGTTTTACTATTTTTTTAAGAAACTGAAAAAAAAAGACTTAAGAAAACAAACCTAACACCTTAAAATCCAATGTTCGGAACATTTCAGATTTTCCTTTTCAGATTTTTTTTCCTCCTCTTTTCACACTATCAACATGCCAGTATCTGGGTCTGTAGTCAACTCTGCCAAAAAGATGCATAATGGAGAACGGCCCTTTAAAGAGAGGAGGAAAATAACTAAAGATCTTCACATTCAACTACAGTAACAGCTGCCCCTCTCTTAAAATAAAAGATGTCTAATTATTAGTATTCATGCGGTCGGACTATACCCTCAGAAGGCACAGATCCACTCTTTCAGTCCACAACAGAAATCCTTTTAAGCCATTCGACATCCTGCACTGTGCAGTTTTAGACCTTCACATATGTCTCAGTTGGGGGGCTGGGGATTCATATGATTACAAACTCTAGGAAAAAAAAAAAAAGATGACAAAGAAAGATAGCAAAATTAAAAAATAAATAAAAGAAACAGAATTAAAAAATACATACATATATATATAGTACAAGGAAGCCAGTAAGCTGACAAATGGCACGCTACTACATTAATAATGGAAAGTATGAATATTCATTACACAATAGTCATAAATAGAATGAAGGAAAACCAGAGTGCAGATGGGGCAAAAACTCAGAAAGCTTTTTAAAGAGAAGAAAAGACAAAGAATGAAGGAAAGAAAACACACACGACCTCAGAAAACACTATTTAAGTAAGGGTCTCTGTGTAGAAACTCTGATCTAAGATAAGATAGGACAGTAAAGAAGGAATTTCCTTACACGAAGGTAAATAAATAAATGGTATAAACTACCCAGAATGACAGGAAGTGGTTTCAGTAAAAACACAGTCAGGGTAGTCTTTGCTTAGGATGTTAAGGATTAGAATTATACATCTCCCAAACCACTGATAAAGTTGGTGAAACTGCCCCACACTCTCATACCTTCCCTCCCCGCTTAGAGGAGGGACAGCCCCCGGTGAAAACCCAATGCGCTAATGTCCAGTCTCCAACACTTGATTGTTATATATTTTGGGAACAAGAAGAAAAAAATCAAAGCCACAAGAGAATTAACCCCCAAACATGTGCTCATGGACCACAGCTTGATTTTTCCCTTCCCATTACAAGCTAGAGACTTCATGAAAAGGTCACCACAAAGAGTTCATGTTTTTTTCTAGAAGATAGTTTCAAGTACAGAAAATCCTTAAAGTACTAAATGAGTAAAAACACTGCCACATAAATGGACAGTCACTTTGTGTTCTTTAAAAACATACTGATTATTGTAAACTGTTTCCAAAAAACAATACAGGCAAAAAAAAAACATGGGTATGAAATTACTGACACCACACAACATCTGGCCTGTAGTTTTTAATTAGACAAGAAAGAATCCTGAAGGCAAATGCCACAGGATTCATAGAAGTGGAGCGAGCACATACTCTAAGTAGGAAAATCGATTTATCTGCAGCACTCTCATTTTGTTTCTCAATTAGTCCCACGGCCAACGGCTACCCCACCACACTTAGCATTAATTTCCAACTTAAAAGTCACACAATTCAACAGTAAATGTAATTCAATCATCATTATTTAATGCAAGGAACTTTCAAAGTTCCTTTTAAAAGGCCACAGTCCAGAGGCGCCTGCGTGGCTCAGTCGGTTAAGCGGCCGACTTCGGCTCAGGTCATGATCTTACGTTCGAGCCCCGCATCAGGCTCTGTGCTGATGGCTCAGAGCTTAGAGCCTGGAACCTGGAGCCTACTTCGGATTCTGTGTCTGCCTCTCTCTCTGCCCTTCCCCTGCTCATGCTCTGTCTCTCTGTCTCTCAAAAATAAACAAACGTTTAAAAAAATTAAAAAAAATAAAAATAAAAGGCCACAGTCCAGGGGTCCCCCCCCAAGTATAGGTGTGGGCCAGAAGGCTATCCAGTTTCCCCCAAATTCCATTACTTCAATAGCCCTGTGATTCTCCTAGGTTGCTTAACTCCTCTAAACCTCAGTTTCCCTATTGGTAAAAGTAGAAATAATAATGCCAACATTATTGGGAAGATTAAATAATATGTTAATTTATTTTATTTATATTTAAGGGTTTTTTATGTGTTTAAGAGGATGTTGATTTTTTTTTATTATTCATTAAAATCCAAGTTAGTTAACATATAGTGTAATAATAATGTCAGGAATAGAATTTAGTGATTCATCACTTACATATAACACCAAGTGCTCAACCCAACAAGTGTCCTCCTTAATGCCCATCACCCATTTAGCCCATTCCCCCACCCAACATCCCACGAGCAACCCTCAGTTTGTTCTCTATATTTAAGAGTCTCTTGTGGTTTGTCTCCCGCTCTGTTTTCATCTTATTTTTGCTTCCCTTCCCTTATGTTCATCTGTTGTATTTCTTAAATTCCACATGACTGAAATTATATATTTGTCTTTCTCTGACTGACTTATTTCGCTTAGCATAATACACTCTAGTTCCATCCATGTTGTTGCAAATGGCAAGACTTCATTCTTCGTGATCACTGAGTAATACTCCATTGTAGATATATGCCACATCTTTATCCATTCATCAGTTAATGGACATTTGGGCTCTCTCTATACTTTGGCTACTGTCTACAGTGCTGTTATAAACACTGGGGTGGCCCTTTGAATCACCATTTTTTGTATCCTTTGGATCAATACCCAGTAGTGCAATTGCTACATCGTAGGTTAGTTCTGTTTTTAATTTTTTGAGGAACCTCAAACACTCAAAACACTCTGATGTTTTCCAGGTGGCTACACCAGTTTGCATTCTATACTTAAGGTTTTTTTTTTTAACGTCACCATTAATAAATGATCGTTGAATTTCTACAGCATTGTGAAAAATCAAAAGAAATCCTATATCTGAATTATGGAAATAAACTTACCAAAAACTATTGGCCATTTATTCTTTCAGGCAACACTCACTCAGCATGTACCAGGTCCAAAGCACTATCCTGAACGAACGAGATGCAATGGACATGCACCACTGCCCCCCAGGAACCGCACGCTCCCGTAGGGGAAAAAAGAGGTGATTACAAGGATGCAAATATCTGCTCAGACAACACATCCCAAGATCCTGATAATAGGTGACTATAAAGAGAGAACATCTTAATGTAGAAAATTCCGCAATTCATCAACTCATGGACAGAGTATACAAAATAGAGACAAAAGTGCTACCCCTGCCAAGATCATGACTAGGTTCCAGTGAAAATGTTGGTAACCAACAAAGAGAACCGCGTGGACATCACCAGAGCCTACAGAGGAAGCACTGACCCAGAAGCGGGAAAGCATGGGAAGATCTTCCTGCCTCTGTAAACAGGGTAACCATCATAGATCTTTCTGGAAATTCCTGTCACCAAATGTACACTGTAGATGTGATGTATGTGAGTGCTGTCTCCTACTAAAGCATTGGTTAAGAATGTTCACAAATGGAGAGCTTCTATCTTTCAGGATATAAAATCCTATCCACGAAAGCCCAATCTCTACTGATGGTGACAAACCCCACCAGTAGAGATTCCTTTCTGCCACATGGTCATGGCAAGGCCACTATGGTAGAGGAGGAAGGGAATAGTGGCAAGACGAAGCCTAAGTTTAGACTTCAAAGCCTCAGTTACTCCATCTTTAAAATGAGGAGGTTCCCAAAATTAGATCACTGGTGTCCCATGATAAAGCTAAGCAGGCACCAAGTGACCCTCAATTTGAGGGGAAAGAAGGATGACAGAAATGCCACTGTGTGTGACAGAAGCTGTGAGTGGCACAATCAAGTTCTATGAAGTTGATACTTCATAGAAGTAGTAGCCAAGACGGTTACTTCATAGAAGTAGTAGCCAAGACGGTTAAAGAATTTATAGTCATTATCTGATTACTCTTCATAATAACTCTGCCCAGGTAGAGACTGTGATCCTTGTTGTACACTGAAGGAAAAGGAGGCACCTAGATTGTGTAGGGGAAAGACGACGACCCAGCTGGAAGATGGCAGAGCAAAAGCCCAAAGCTCCTCTTCCTGTGATTCCTGCTCACCACTCTCAGAGGGAGCGCAGAGTGGAGAGGCGTGGGTTCACAGCCTGGGAGAACACACAGAGCACGACCACAGTCAGCCAGCACCAATCAGGTAATCACTCGAAAATAAATGAACTCTCGAAGAAAAATACCCAGCCCATCGAATCAGTAATTCCTGCGACTTTTCTCCAAACCAGTGATCCTTGCTGATCCTCGAAATGGTAGCAGATGTCCTACTAAAAGTTCAGAAACATTTTTTAGGTTTCTGACTAGATAAAAATACTATGCATTAATTGCACCATCTTGCAGGACACACTCGTGGGTTTCGCCACAGAAATATTTAAAATACAGAGTTTTAAGAGCAAAGGCATGTCAAAAGGATACTAAAGAGGCATATAGTATCTTTTTTTAACATATAAATTTAATCATTCCTCAAAACAACCTTCAAATAATTAAACCTAATCATCAGTTCTCTCTGACACAGAATGCTTTAAAAACTCAGCAACAAAACTTACTCTACCCTTTGGTTATTACATGTCTAGAGAAGTTGAAATAATCAATACTTTATGTTCATTAAAATTTTTTATGTTGAAAAACACTCATCTGAGACCTAAAGAAAACTAACAGCTTTCATTTAGAAACTTACAAGCATCAGGAGAAAAGAACTAATACAAGAAAGGAAGAGATTAAAAAATCGTTTGCAGATGACATGATTATATACCTAGAAAACCCAAAGGAAACCCCTGAAAAATACTGGAACCAACAGTGTAGTAAAATAGCAAAACCGAAAAGAAATATATAAGATTCTACAGGAACAAGAACAATAAAAATTGATTCTCATTCTTAATTAGCAATTATTTTTAAGAGATGTCTAGAAATAACATTAATGACAAATGAAAAAATCAAGGCACAAAGATTAAGAAAACTATAATAATGTAACTTTGCAAAGAGATCTTTATTTAAAAAAGAAAAAACTTGAACAGTATTGGGAGAAACCATGTTCCCACATAGAAAAAAATGTAAACTGAAAAGGATATTCTTTTAAAAGTATTGCAGAAAATTTTTCTTACTAAATATAAAATGTTTCAGGGTGCCTGGGTGGCTCAGTCAGTGGCTCAGTTGGGTAAGCATCCGACTCTTGCTTTCGGCTGAGGTCATGGTCTCACAGTTTGTGAGCTCGAGCCCTGTGTCAGGCTCTGCACTGACAGCATGGGGCTTGCTGAGGATTCTCTCTCTCTCTCTCTCTCTCTCTCTCTCACTCACTCTGCCCCTCCCCTGATCAAGCTCCCTCCCTCCCTCTCTCTCTCTAAATAAATAAACTTAAAAAAATTTTTTAAATATGAAATTTAATTTTTCTAAAGTTTCAACCTTTTAATATCATCTGTATTTTTTATCTTTTCATTAACAACAGGCGTTACTTTATATGTAAAAATATAACAGCATTATTAATTAAGAACAATAAAAATAAAAAAGTAAACGTAATCTTTGAGTTTCAAGGCTACATTTCAATCAAATTTCCAGTTTTCATCAATCTCCAAATGTGTCGGCTGAGTTACTGAAAGTAAGTTTAACAAGATTGGGCAATAAACACAGAGAAACAGGAAAAAAACTGACAGCTTCATTTCTTTACCTTCCTTTACTCTCAAAATACATGTAATTTGAAGTAAAGAAAAAAAAAACACAAGGTGTTACAACCAAGATCAGCAGCATATCATACCTGCCACTGGCCTCAGAGGCAAAATGCCCAGATGGAAGTGGAAACTAGAGGCTCTCCCATGTAAGTTAAATGCTCCCCAAACAAACAGCAGGAAGGGCTGGCAAATACATTCATTTTTAAAGTAAATATTAACTTTAATGAGCTTGGTGACTGGCAAACTGATTCTGCTCTCTTGATATTTTCACTTCCCTGATCCTTCTCATCAAAAAGAAAAAGAAAACACTGAAAAGGCACAAATTCTCCTACTTCTGAGCCCAGTTTGTACCAGAGAGGAATCTAAAATTACTCTATAGCTATACGTTTCTGCCCTCAAGTCTTCCCTATTCGACCGGCGGTAAATAAAGACGACGGTGTAAATCAAACGATACATGTGCCAGAACTAGTCCACGAAATGCAGCAGGGGTCAGAATCCTGGTAATGTAGAGCTGGGGCCAATCGCTACCCAACATCAGCATCTCCTGCCTGCTGCTTTGCTCTTCCTCTTCCCTTGCCCGCATGCACCAGTCATGAACCAGAAAAAGAACTGTGCCTGTCCCAGTTGGGAAGGATGCACAAGCGGCCAAAAGGTCATCAACAGCCCGGACCCACTGCCGGGGCTGCCAAAGGGCTCAGGGCAAAAGAAGCATGGTGGCTGGTGGCTGAACTATTTGCTGCAGACAAGATGGAGCTAACTGTCCCCACCAAGACCAAGCAGTCTCAGGGGGAAAAAAGGAAAGAAGAAAGACCAGTGATGTTAGAAGTATAGGAAGAGAAAGAGAGAAAAAACTGGTCTGTTTTTGTTCTCAGCTCTCAGGTTACCAATAAAAAGGAATTCAAAGTATTCAGTGTCTCTCTCCATGCCCACTTAAAATCTTTCTCAGGCTACGATGTAAATATTAAAAATAGCTGCCTTCTTCTGCTATGTCTTCAATCTTCACGAAGACTTTGGTTGTCACAATATGAAATAAAAATGAAGTGAAGAGTCACTTCACATGCACAAGCATATACATATATATAGTCAGGATTTGAAGAAAATAATTGAGTTTATTATCTGACATTTTCTGTTTAATATTAACTACTTGCCCTGTTCAAGCAATTTTATACCCATTGGAAGATCTGACACTCTCTTCTGAACACGCCAGTTAAAACACATGCCAGCATCAAGCTCATAATGCCTGCTGGCTGGAACCGATCTGTAGGCAGGCTGGTGACCCATCGTGGTACCTCGTTCAATAATTACTCTTCCAAAGCCTAAACTGTCTGCAGAGCCCTAATGTCTAGCTACAATTCTGTATTAAACTCTTACTACCAGAATGATCAAGTTTGTATCTCAAATAATTCTATCCAATCCCCACCCAGATAAAAATGCAAATACAAGTGCGGTTTTAATAGAACCTTGAAACTGAAAGCAAAAATGCAACGAGTAATTCAGACCAGAGACGTTCTTGATCTCACACTAACCATATTTCTCTTCAGCAACTTCCTTAATCTTTCTGGACCTCAGTTTCCAAAATTAGTGTAACTTGGCTCAAAAATGACACAGATCTACTTCAGGAACCTTCTAAATTTACTTGCTTTTATTCCTTATCAGGAAAATCATTCAACTATTAGAACTACTACCAAACACCAGGTGCATCTTTGTAGGAACTTAGAGCTCTTTTCCCCATCTATATGCCATATACCACATCCATAATGCCCATGTGTTCTTTCTCCCTTCTGGGAAGCAACTCAGTAAAATGCTAAGCACATGCTAGAGTCAGAGAGACTGGGTTGCAATCATGGATTAAACCCCTGTCTAGCTGAGGATCTTTGAGCAAGTCACACTTCAATAAACCTCTATTTCCATATTACCTTTTTGTTTTATTTTCTTTTTCGGATGTTTCCCCTACATAGGAATACGTAAGTTTCACAAAGCTGAGATCATACTCTATATACAATGGTTGTTTTACTCAACACTATAAGTTTTGTTTACTGCTTTTTAATATTTAAGAAACTGTCTGCAATGAGCATGATTATTTTTTTAATTGCAAGTATTAAAATTATTCAGGGGGAAATTATGTAACTGTGACAAGAAGGAAAAATTCTGAACCTGAAAAAAATCTAAGGTGAGTTCAATACACCTATACGGCCTAAAAAAACTATTCAAATGGAGGGAAATGTACAAATAAGAAAAAATAAGAAAAATAAAGGAAATGTGGCTATTAAAAGCAAACCGCCCAAAACTGTGGTCATCCAATTAATGTCATTAATATGTGCTTTAAGATTTTTACCTTCTAATAACTGCAGAGAAATTAACGTAAAGGCAAACCAGCATATCTTGCAAAGCATATATTTGTTTATTTCTTCCTTTTGTGACTAAAGCATCTTTTTGTCGCACACGTAGCACATCATTTAGATAAAGTAATGTAAACCCCTTGGGTAACGTTCTGAGCTCAATTAGGGCATCAGGGGACAGGCCATATGTTACCAAGCCTTTGGCACACCTGAACCCCAATATCTAATGACCCAAGGATGCTCATTTATAAAATTAAATAGTCGCTCCTTTAAGAGCAGAGAATCAAGCACTGCAGGTCATTCTCCATCATTTCATTTGAAGACAATGTGAAGAGAACTACACAACTAGAGAAGATTTAAATAAACGAACACTTACAACCCAGAAGATGTAATTCATGCCTTGAAGGATGAGTACTAACACTCAATTTTATCAATCTTATCTCTTCTTTATCATTAATTTTTTAATTAACGAAATGTTCATGAAAATTGAAAAAAATAACTGTAACTTCGTATTCATTTTTCTGTTATAGAATAATGTATACCTAGCCCTTTCCTTGTTAAAAAATGCTTGATCCCTGTCTTAGTTTTCTTTTAGCTAAAATATCTAGCGCACTGAAATATTAAAAAGTACACAATTGTAGAACCAAGACTATATTTTCCGAGACAAAAAATCAAGATTCATGGTCTGAAACCAAGAGCTCTTAAAAAAAATTCAGACTGCATGTTACTAGATCAGTGTCCATCTTCAATACCTTCCTAATAGTTCAACAATAGATATTTCAGAAAAGTGGCTCTCAATCATTTTTGTCATCTGAACACACCTATGGGAATGACATACTCTCAAAACATAACGCTGGCTAACTGCAGCAGCAGTTGTCTCAAAGCGCGTGATCTGGGTAGGCAAAGTGCACTGCAATCTTTAGGAAGCTTTTAGAAACTCACCATCCACACTCATCACTGTTTTATAGAGCTGGTACAATCTCCTTTTTTGAAAATCCTTTAAAATAGAACAAATAATGCTCTGAGGTAACTAAGTCATAGTCATAGCTCAGCTTTAAGGCATAAGTCTAGAAGAACAGACTAATTTGAATTCACCAGGACAAATGTCATGGGTGCCGTGACACGTTCCTAGGGGCAAACTCTGGAATATGCTGAATTCCTGGTACTCTAACTGCAACTCACAGTTCTTTCCCACTCAAGAAAATACATTTAAAAAAACCAAGAAAACAAAACAAAACAAAAAAACAATTGAGAGGATGATATCAATCTGCTCTACATGTTTTTCAAACGAAACTGCTTATTCAACATTTCAGCTAATAAGAACACAGAATTGGAACATGTTTGAGGTCAGCTAGAGTAGAATGCTAATTACTATACACTGAATATGAAGATACCTTCTAGACATCACACTTTACAGACATCTCACATGAGAGCATCCTTAGATTGAGAAAACACAAATAATTACACGGAATTGGTCACTCCAAGACTCCAAGACTCTCTTCAATTCCAAGTATCTTTTAATACTCATGAGTCTGATTTGCCAGCTTAGAAAAATATGTATCAGTGAAAAGTCAAATAAGTCCCTATCTGACGTAATTTGGGCTGAGTATACAATTATATGCTAAAATAATTTTTTCTACTTTAGTCACATAAGCCTTAAAAATGTTTTGTCTACACATTCTTTACCCATGTCTACAACATTTAATGTCATGAAATACAGAATTTAGGGTAGCTATTTAGAAAGACTTAGACCAATAAAAAAAAAATTACTAATCACATCAATTAAAAATTAAGCACATAATGTTGCCCAAGACATCATAATACAGAATACTGCCATATTTTTAGATAATAAGAAAAAAATTTAAAGAAAATCCCCAGACTCATATGCTTAAAACAAAGAAAAGAATGAAAGACAGGGGTGGGAGGGGGAGGAGGGAAGAAAGAAAGGAAGGAGAGAGAGAAAAGTAAAAAAAAAAAAAAAAAGAAAACTTAAAAACTAAATAATAATTTGAAAGAATAACCAGAACCAACTTTATATACTAAAAATAAAATAGTTTCAGAAGGAAAACTGAATATTCCTTCAATTATTTTTATAAACTGAGAGAGCTCCTTCAAGAAACCTGACATTGATGCATCCTGGAGGAATCAAGCTGGCAAAATGGAGAGCAATTTGCTGGTTCCAATTTTTTGTAATTATGCCTTTTGTAAATTTTATGACACAGGGAATAAGAAAAGTTAAGTGTGTTTTAGACTCTAAAAAAAAACTTAATAAGTGTATCTCTCAGAGAAGGATCACTTAGAAAGGTATGTCTGTCAGCCTGATCTAAAGGTCAGCACACTCCAGATCAAGTACAGACCATGATTCCAGTCCTCCGAAAACCCTGACCCCTTGATTTAGCTGATTTCAATTATCATCATGGGTGCCTAAAGTAAGAGGCCACCTAAAATGCAACCAGGCCATTTAAGAATTTGTAGGTTATAAATCGGTGGTTCAAATTTCAGTCGGAAGGAAAATGGGTATAGCATATTCCCTGTAGCTGGGCCCATTTTGTTCTTGAAGAATATCATAAGGTTGTATTTTAAAAAATAAAAATAAACAAACTCTTTACACCAAAAGTCAACCCTCTACAAATGAATTCAAACATGCAAATCAAAGCACACCCCATAAGCGAACACCAACCGCACTTACAGGAGAGACGTCCTACCAGTTAATGGGCCTGCACGGTACTCACCAGAGAAACTCTACTCGTGCTTTCAACTTCTGTAACATTCTGTCTTTCGGGAATTAAGAATATGGAAGTGACTAATTCTCCCAAATGTCATACATTTTATATTTTGTGACATGTGCTTCCTCTCTGAATTTTTACAGCCCTACCCAGACATTCTAGCCACTGTCTGGGACTAGACATAATTATTGTAATTATGTGTACCATAATTAGGGAGACAGTAAATGTGATCAAACCCTTATAGAAAGGAAAAACTGAAGCACAGAAAGTTTTCAGAACCCAAAAATCCCAATTAAATTCCAATGATAGAATAGAGGGGGAAGTGAGGTTCTTTTTCAGGTGGGAAAAGCTACTATGTACCAGATGACTGGCATAATCTGAGAGGAGTCTGTATATTTCTAGACTTCTTGCCTAGGACAGGTTCATGTCTTCCAGGGATGTCGGACATGACCATGGTGAAAATAAAACAGTATATAAAGTGATACAAAATCTTACTATAAAGAGAGTGAGGTTGAATTTGTGCCCAGACCTAACACTGCGAGATGATAGGAGCCAGTCAAGATGTGTTTATCAGTGGGATTAAATTCTGTGAGACTGATGAGACTGAGAGTCAGGGTCAGAGCATATTTAAAGCTTAATAAAACAGACATCAACAACCATTTCCTGCACAAATCTTTGAATAAGGAAACATCATGACAAGAAAGACCTGTGAGGAAGGCTGGAGCAGAGGGGTGAGAGCTGGAACAGTAAAACCAATTAAGAAGTTTTTGGGATTAAAAAAAAAAAAGGTAAAAGTGATAAAGTCCTGAACGATATGGTGGCAGCTGGAATGACAATGAAGGCATGAAAACCAGAGATGACTGATGAGGGTGGAAAGGTGGACAAGAGATAGATCGTGGAAGGCCTTGAAGGCCAAGTTAAGAGTCTGGACTTGAACCTGCAGCTAACGGGGAGCTTTTACAGTATTAAGCAAGAGAAAAGCAAGATTTGCATTTCAGATCTGTCATTCTGTTGGAACAGGAGACAAGCTGTAGGGAGGGAAGCCAGTAAGAAGATGACCGCACATCCAGGCAAGAAAGGATGAAGCTGAATTGTGGGCCTGCCTCAGCAGTGGGAAGGGAAGTGGCAGGAGGCAATGAGGACCAAGCCAATGCCAGGATGTGGGGCTTGGGGGGAAGCTGAGGAGTGTCAGGCTGCTTCTGCCTTGGAAAAACACTAAGATAACAAAGAGAAAAGGCACAGGCTGAGGAGTACTTGGTACGTGCTGAGACTGAGATGACTAGGAGACAAAGGGGCAGAAACATCAAATGGGCAGCTGCATACCTGGGTGTGGGGTTCAGAACAGAAAGCGGGGTCAGCCACACTCATGTGTGTATAATAAGGGAGTAACCAAAAGGAAGGAACAGACATACTGCTTGAGGAGAGCACGAAAGAAATGATCACAGTGGACAGAGGGCTTCCATTAGCACAAAAGAGACAGGAAGACTTAACTGTGCTCAGAGCCTAGAATGAAACACCTGTACGAAGGAAGAGACAGGATAAGAAAGAATAAGTAGATAAGGAAAGAAAGAATCAATTACACAGATTTTGGAGTGAAAGTGGGGAAAGGAATGAAGAGGGAAAGAGGAGGAACTAACCTAGAACAGGAGAAAAGACACATTCTCCTCTGAAATTGGAAAAAGGAAGTAAAACTGGAGCAAATGAAGGTACATGCGCAGGCAAGGTGCTGACGCCTAACAGCATTAAGTGATGCAGGAAGTTGGAGGGTGTTATGAGTTTTGGATTCTGTCCACCAAAAATGCTTCTTAACCCCCCCAGAATCTCCAAATGTGATCTTATTTGGAAAGAGGGTCAGTGCGGATGTAATTAGTTAAATTAAGATGAGGTCATGCTGGAGTGGGGTGGGCCCCTAACTTGATACGACAAATGTCCTCATTAAAAGGGGAAAGTCAGATACACAGACACTCATTAAGGGAAGGAATGTGAAGACGTATAGGGAGGCCGACTATAAGCTAAGGGGAAAGGCCTGGAATGTATCCTGCCCTCAGCCTTCGGAAGGAACCAACCTTGCCCACACTTTGATTGCAGACTTCTGGTCTTCATAACTGTGAGACAACACACTTCTGTTGTTCGAGCCACCCAGTCTGTGGGACTTTTCTATGACAACTCTAGCAAACTAACACAGAGGGAAAGTCATCTATGAAAGGAAGGAGGGCTAGAGGAGTGTAGCTAGAAGGATTGAGGGAAGTGGAAAGGTTTCAGCAGGAAACGGGCCAGCCACACAGGGCAAGACTGTGCACAGTTGCCTTGGGTTCCAGCTAAGGCCAGAGATGATAAATTTATTTACAGAGTGGTTTCCTCAAGCAGCTCTTGGCAGCCCGTGGGCAGAGGGGAAAAGATGCCAGGTCAAAATCGAGGGCTGGCAGAGTAGATTACAAGCAAAACACAAAGGGATACGGCCACTGAGGATACTGGCAAGGGAGTGCTGTACGGTGAGTGAACAAAAAAGGAGGGGATGCATTGTGGGCTGGAAGAATGGGATAGGGTAGGCGGAGAAGGGGTGGTCTGGAAACAGAGAGCCCGCAAAGAAGAGATAGAAGGAGGGCAGCAGGAGTGAGGAAGCTAACAGGGAAAGATGGTTACTGGGTTTTAATATTTTAGATGAGGAAGTTCAGGGAAGTCCAGCTATATACAATGTATGTGTTATTCACAGGGGCCTCAAACCATGATGGTAGTTAGGTGGAGAAAAAAACTGCAAACAGCAGCCACACCCTCAATGCATGGAAAAATAACAACCAGGAATATCCCCAAATCATATTTGTACTTGATCCCTAGAATCTGGTTCTCAGAAAAATCACTGCTGTGTTTTCATCTCAGTATTACAGTTACATCTTTATACAAAATAACAAAGAGGGGCATGGACTAGAAGCAGAGGTCAATGCATATGACCCCCATCTAACTCACAAAATTATTATATTAAGCAGAGAGGAAGCAAGTTAACCTATAAAAATGTAACTGAGGAAGTTACAGATCAGATATAAAAATGTTAAGACATTTTAGATGCTTTTACACATTTCCGTAGGATACAAAATATAAAATAGCTGAAAAATGCCAAAAAATGGTTGGCAGCCCCTTCTCCTTTGCAAACATGAAACAACTGACCAGAGCACAGAAAATCAGGAAACCCATAAATGACCAATTCCCCACCCCCCTCCCCTGCCAAAAAAAAGTCCTTAATCATCTGGATGATATATGACAAACAAACAAACGAACCTCTTTGCATTTCAAAGGTTTATTTCGACCAACAGAATTTTTGTATTTCTTACTAAAGAGCCAAGCCTAGTCAACACTTTGTTCTGGCAACTCATCTGAGCTAAAATAACAGAGGCATGAAGCATAACTAAAACTACAAAATTTAACCTTTTTAATTTATACACAAGAACAATTCACGAATTGCTGTGGCTTTAGACATTTCCAACCCTTCCTATACACACATATTTATACTTACTTAGAACTTTTTCCTTTCAAAGTTCAAAAGGCTTTATATGTAGTACTTTTACACTGAGAAAGATTACCTGTACTTTCTGACCGTTTATCTTTTAGGTATCATTTTGAAACAAATTACTAATTTAAAAAAATAAGATTCAAAACTTCCCTGAAGTCGTAGTATAGCTATTATTCACTGGCACAGGGGAAATGAGGCCACTCAGGAGACATGGCCTAAGATAGCTATCGGGGACGAAAAGGTGAGAAAGAATTTGGAAAGTTCTGCAATTTTATATAAGGACATCCTTATAAATGGTTATAATTTCCTATTCCAACAAAATTCCCCACTGGAAACATCCCTTAATCTCCTAACCTCCCAAGTGTCTCATTCTCTCCCTACAACAGGCATTCACACATCATTCATGAATATAATTCCAGGCTGCTTATAAAAATCTGCAGTCATGGCATTTTGGCCTATTGAAGAATGAAAGAATAATAAGTCTTTCAAATAGGTCCACATCTCTTTTTCTCCTCTGTTCAGGGTCAAACATTTACACACACCCTAGAGAAATCCGCTAGGAATCGGGGAATAGCAACTAAACTCCAGCTCCAGGCACTCTGGAGGAGGCCGCACTCCTTGAGGTAAGGAGCCCTCTGCCTCATAAATACTGAGTAGGAAGAGAGATGCTCCACCTTGATGCATATCTAAGAAGCTGATTCAGTACCCAGGTTTCAAGACTTAACTAAATTCCAACACAGAAGTCCTCCAACTGCCAAAGAAAAGTTAAGTTCAAGAAAACTTCTAACACTGTAATCTGAAGATGATCACAGAAGAACTTTGTGACTTCTTATGTATTTAATCACAAATGCAGTGCTCTTTTCTGGGATCTTAGTAAAATTGTAAGTGCATGCTGACTGTGATGTAGGATTTTATCTTACACTTAAAGATAGATGGGGCGCCTGGGTGGCTCAGTTGGTTAAGCATTTGACTTCTGTTCAGGTCATGATCTCACGGTTCAAGCCCCGTGTAGGGTTCTGTACAGACAGCTCTGGAGCCTGCTTCAGATTCTGTGTCTCCTTCTCTCTCTGCCCCACCCCCGCTTGTGCTCGCTCTCTGTCTCTCTCTGTGTCTCAAAAATGAATAAATGTTAAAAAAAATTAAAGATAAAAAGCAACTTGAAGATGATCCTCTGACTGGCTTTACAGATGAGAAAACTGAACGGCTAGAAATTGGCAAAGGAGAATTCACATGGTCTGACACTGGGTTCAACATTCTCTCTCCTTATTGGCAGTAGATATTTACTCACATTCAACAGATTTTTGCTGAATGTTTACCATGTGCAAGACACACAAGGGATTACAAAGCTGAATGTAGTCATCTTCTCAAGGAATCTAAAATATGTGGGTTTCAAACAACATTTTCACAGTTTTAATACGTAATCATCACACGAAGCCTCATATGGTATTGTAGAGGAGTATCTGAAAGTAACTCTCCTCATAGCTCCAATTCTTAATTTCAAACAAATCTTTCCTTCCTCCTTGTAGCCCTTCCAAATACAGAAGCTGATGTCATGGCAAAAGCATCAGGGAACAGAAGGTTGATGATGATGACGACAAAGACAAAGGCAATGAGAATACCAACTCTGAGACATTTACTATGTGCCCATCGGTATTCTGAAACCTTCACAGACTTAGCTTATTCAATCTTCACAACAATCTTAGGAGGGACATAAAGATCTCTAACTTATAAAAGGCTTGGAAAAAGTAGGTCGATTGCCCCTGAAAGGGTAGCTGAGTTAGGGTTTACACCCAGGCATGCCTTTACTACTACCGTCTCCCAGGAGCCTGGCCCTGGCACTTCAGGTAATTAACTGGAAATTCCTGGGCCCCTCTGGACCTCCATTTCTTCATCTGTGAAATGATGAAGTTGGCACATCATTTCCAACATCTCTTCCAGGTGTGCCACTCTGTGATTTACTAATTTGAGTTTTTTTGACCAATCTCTTGTACAAAGGAAGGAAAACACTTTGTATAAGCTAAGGATAATTTTGCCCCAAATTACAAAATCCAGATCTTTGTGCAGAGGTTTCTGGGGAAAGGAGGGTGGGTAGTTACCGGCTTGATATACACATCCTTAACTTTCATCTAGGTCCAGCCTCAGATTTTTTGGAAAGTTAATCTCAAAGCCACATGACACAATAACATACAATCATTAACAATGGCATTTAAACTAAACAGGAGGTTTTTCAAATTCCTAATAATGATTAAGAGTCATCTGTAAAAACATGGGAAAATACCACATTTTTGGGTTAAAAGAAAAAAGGAGCATATAATATATGGCCTATGTTTTTTGTTTCTAAACATAGGGAAAGGGGCACCTGGGTGGCTCAGTCGGTTAAGTGGCCGACTTCAGCTCAGGTCATGATCTCACAGTCTGTGAGTTCGAGCCCCGTGTTGGGCTCTGTGCTGATGGCTCAGAGCCGGGAGCCTGCTTCAGATTCTGTGTCTGCCTCTCTCTCTCTATGCCCTTCCCCTGCTTACGCTCTGTCTCTCAAAAGTAAATAAATGTTAAAAAAAATTAAAAAAAAAACACATAGGGAAAGAAGCAAGAAAAACATTCAACAGTGGTTGTAGCTAGGTAATATGATTGGGAGATTTTTCTCCTTTTCCTTATTTTTCTCTTTTATGTAAGCTTAAATTACCTCCATAATTAGAAGCGAGACTTTTTTTTTACAAAGAGAGAAAAGGTACCCAATATTCTCACAATTAGTTTCTTCTGAGAAGAAAATACTCTCCTAAAAACATCTCAGTAACACTGCAGAAACTCCAAAAATACAGGTTTAGAGGAGAACATCATTATTACCTACTATAGATGGGGAAGAAAATATTCCCCTATTGCTTCAGGTCTAGAGTAACTGAGTTTTACAGGATATTTCAGGAACACTAGGAGGGGAAGTTGTTTTGTAGTCCAGGGACACGTGGCTTTGTGGAGCTGGGCCCCAGGAAATAAAGAACAGGTGCAACAGACAAAGAGGCAGACCGTGAGAGCCAAATGTCACTGGCCCCATCCAGAAATCCCAATCTGGAGCAGGTTCTCCCTGAGTGGTCCTGCTCTGCACCACAGCCGACCACATGGCCGAGGGGATTTCCATGAGCACAAACGTCCTCACTTCTCTGAAGCAGTACAGCAGAGGGAGGACAGGTAGCACGCTTCATGGAAACTGCAACTGTTAAATGAAACAACCACAACCAAACTAATCTATGCTTCATTAGGATAAGCACACTGTGTATCTACTTCTGTATTCATATATAAACTCACTCCACACACTCCACACACCACACACACACACACACACACACACATACACACACACACACGGCCCAGTTTACAACACAGATCAATTACTGTGGCTTTGGATGGTGACAATGAAATACTTCACTCTATAGCACTCTTGAGAGTATTTTGTAAACACATTGTCTCTCTGGTGATTCCCACTCTGATACTACAAAAAAAAAACTCATGAAAGAGTACAATTTAAAAATCACATTCAGAATGAATGCTATTAATTATATATGGACCCTCTGCCCTTGGAACAGGCTTTTTCTGCTACTTTGTGGCAAATAGGTAAAGACAGATCGGATATACAAAGGACAGGAAAACTAGAACAGGAAAGTCAGCTCCTCCTTTGGGAGTCTGACAGACAATATGTGGCGTCAGCAACGTATCAGACCGTGACTCGGTGGAGGGCTACGGGAGCCAGAGTGCCCAACTTACCAACAACTCCAGACTTGCCCTAAGCACACACCTCACAATGGGCTTCTCCAGCACGACCACCAGTAAGGAGCCAATAACACAAAATCCTGGTAGTATCTTTTGTTAATTTAAAAAGACGTATTTCTGTTGATTGCCACCAAAATTCATTCAAAGAATTAAAGTTGAAAAATAATATAATATGACAGAGATGTCATCTCTCTTTTTAAGGCATTTTTTTCTGTTTCTTAAGCGTGAAGTTGGCACCTATTAAGTGTACCCAGCAGTAATTAAATACATCCAACTTAAGATAAAGAAATTTAACCTACCTCATCAAAGGTGGTGTCGTCTTTCTTCAAAGCTATAAAATAAAAAGGGAAAGGAAGAAGTTATTGTGAAACATCTCAAGGCGACTAAGTATCTAAGTTCTAGAAAACAGGGGGGAAAAAAAAACAAAGCAGTATGGTGTTTTCATTTCAGAAAGTAAAATTGTACCCCAACCTGAATAACAATGTTATGATACAAATAGGAAAACTACAAATGAGACAGAGAATTGCACAGCATGCTTCTTTGTGAAACACTTTCATGAATATGTAAATAGTCTATCCTCCCAAGTATGGAAAAGAAGTATGCATTTCTTTCCCCTATCTCTTCTTTAGTAGGAAAACATTTTAATGAAAAGTATGAAAGAATCAAAAAGTAATCTTAAAGAAATTTCCCCCTCAACTTCTGGGTTTTGCACATGTTATTATGCATGGTGTGTGGTCCTCCCGAACCAACTGTCAGGATGACACCCACCCTGCACAGTGCCTTGAATGAGATTCCCATACCAAGAAAAGTTTAAATATGGTAACGAAAGACTAAGCATGTTAAACTAAGCACTGCAGAGACATAATTCAAACATTTCAACATTATCAGTTTTATAATGAAGTATCACCAGAGGAAACAATGCATTCAGAATGTTGTATGGGAGTGAGCAAATGCTTAAAATTTATTTCAGTATGGATGGCTTCAGAATTGGCATTCTATTACTCTAAAGAGAAAGAGAAGTATTTCATGCATAGTTGGCAAACACTCTAGTTCCTTAAATCCTACAATTACTTAGAATGTTTCATATTAAGAAGAATGCACAAAGGAGCTAATTTAGCTGAAACCACCGGCTGGAGAAATGTTTCCAATTTATAGAATTGTGCATAGGTGCTGTTTATGGTCTATCCTGGACAGTTCTAGTCTGTACAGAAACACTTGTGTAGCTCTTACTTGGAAAGCTATGTTCTGACAAAAGCAATGGAAAATAAATTAGGTTGGCAATTATTCTCTGAGAGAAGTCATGTGCTTCAACGGAAGCTACCATATCAGAGCTTATATTATACAATGTAACAATCTTGAAAAGGATATTTTCTGTTTCATACCAGAGACTTGTCTTTTTAAACATCAGGAAGTATGTAGTTGGGGTGAGTTAAGGGGGGTGAGGGTCAACTGAGCAAAATAAAACGTTTCTGAAAGTTCAATTCTTAGTTTTCCTCTTTTTACCTAAGAAGCTGATCTGTACCAAATTTCTCTACTGACTTTATTAGAGGACAACTACTTCTGAATGAAAAATAAAAAACCCTTTGTCCCATTCTCAAATGGCTTATCCTGCATTCAATTACTTACACACATCTTATTATGTATTTTGCTTTAACTTACATTAACTCTAAAATCAGCTATTTTGATAGGAAGCTATAAGAGCCTCAATGATTCTTAATGACTACATTTTAACTTACAATGTAAAACTTCTAATCTAGAAGGCTTTCTCTAAATATCAGCCAAAAATGTAACTAAACTCTGACCCTCACTCCCTCAAACCAAAGGCATATCCTCTAACTAACACAGAGTAGTGACTCCAAGATAAAATATATTAGTGACCTACATAAATATAGGCAAGTTGTTCCATCTAAAACTTTTTTTCTAATAAGAAATAATTAGCTCATTGATTTCAAATACAAAGTCAATTATTGTACAGCCACATACCTAGCTTATTTAACAAAAATTAATGAAAAATTATGTGGCTGTCATGCAAGATGCCAAGCTAAAGCAGCAAGCTTATAAATCACAGTGCAAACTTTCTGTATTTTCTTTACTTGGGACATGATAAAAGTTCTGGAAATTTAGTCATGGGTTTTCTTAAGCAAAGCATCCAATAAGTACTACAGTTGATACTATCCCTTGGGTAACTGCAAACACAGAATGAAGACCCTCAAGCTAAGAGATGAAGAAAGCTGGAAACTAAAATGTCTTTGACATCCTGACTGGACTTTAACTTTCTTTTAAAAAAAAAAAAAAGTTTATTTATTTTTGAGAGACACAGAAACAGAGCATGAGCAGGGGAAGGGCAGAGATTGTGGGAGACACAGAATCTGAAGCAGGCTCAGACGCAGGGCTCGAACTCTCAGACCGCGAGATCATGACCTGAGCTGAAGTCGTCGCTTAACCGACTGAGCCACCCAGGCGCCCTGGACTTTTACTTTCTTGACCCCAAGTCAACAATTTCTTCAGCATTCTGGATAAAGGGGTGGGGTCTGTAAGTAGAAAGAAATGGAAGAAATAGAAGAGGAAATTGCAATTGTATTTTCTGAGCTATAAGAAGCAGAAAGCTAGATTCTCTCCCATGTACTCTATTCTCAAGCCCAAGATATCTTAGGGGAGAACATTTTAAGACCAAAAAAACTATGGCTTCATTGTAACCCTTCACTGGTGGATTGACACTTTATACAGTTTGTTATAAACATGGAATCCTTGCCCTGAATAGAAGTTAACAGTAACAAGAAAGGCCAATTAAATATGTCTCTGCCAAATACATATCAGGTCATTGATGAATAAACTCTGACCTAAACAAGCACACAACATCTCATTATTGATTACATACCCTGATTGTCATTAATCATTAATGTAAATGTAAACTCACAATTGTCTTCAGAGATATCATGGAATAGCAAGCATATTACATTTTATGAGTTAACAAAGGGGTATGCATATATTGAATCATTTGAGATCATCAGATAATCTCTTTAGTCCTCTGCTCACACACTGCTTCCTCTAGAAAGCTCGCCATGATCTTGTCAAGAAAAAGTGGTGCCCCTCCTATGTTCTCCAATAGCAAATTGTGCTAATCTTCTAGGTAAAATTTGTCACTCTATATTGTCAATGTCCTTTCATTGGTCTGTCTTCTCTTGTAAGTCCTTGAGGACTGATAACAATGGCCGCTGACACTGAATGTCAGCACAAAATCTAGCACATAGGAGGTCCTCAAAAATTTTTTGTTGAATTAATGATTTCTATCTCAAAGGTCAAAAGATAGCCTCTAACCTTTTGAGACACACTAAAGTTTTGGCATATGAAAACCATTCACTATTTTCTATCATGAAAGGATCATAGATATAAACTCCATTTTACAGTTTTCAAATTTTCAAATTAAAATCTTTTGAAATTACATTGGGAGAAGACATGGTACTATATTTAAATTTTGTGTCTGAATCTTTAACCTTAAGAATGGACTTATCAAGGGGCGCGTGGGTGGCTCAGTTGGTTAAGTGTCCAACTTCGGCTCAGGTCATGATCTCGTAATTCGTGGATTCGAGCCCCACGTTAGGCTCTCTGCTGACAGCTCAGAGTCTGCAACCTGCTTCAGATTCTGTATCTCCCGCTCTCTCTGCCCCTCCTCACTCACACTGTGTCTCTGTCTCCTTCAAAAATAAATAAACATTAAAAAAAATGGACTTATCAAATGACAGCTGGACTCTACATTACATACACTTACACCACAAAGTAATAAACCCAAAAATTCAGTGTAATCATACCCTCTTCCTTTCATTCAGTTCTCGCACAAACTACATCTTTTAAAGAAACGGTATACACTGGCTTCATCTCAAATATCACAGAGTATAAACTTCCTTTCTCTATGAGTTAATCCAAACAAGTATGAAGAAATCCATTCAAATGAAAATGAAGAAATGACAGTTTGACCTAATCTTACACCAGATATTACAGAAAGCATTCGCCTCCTCGGCTATCATTCAAAAACAAAAAGAAGCAAGGAAAGAAAAGAGGAAAAGGATTTTAATATAAACTTTTTAACAACTAAGTTTCCATTTCTCTTTATTTATGTTAACCAAAATTAAAAAAAAAAAACACGTGAGACAACAACAGTAATTCCTAAATAAGTGAACACACTGACATTATTTAGCAGAAAACCATAAATACTCACCACTGAAATCAGTGGATGACTTTGAAATTCAATTACACCCATCTTGTAAAAGGACCGTAACTATGTTGTAGTCACTCCCTGGCAGATGTCATAAATTAGAGTGCTATGGCTTGAAAGCCAATGTGTTTTATTAGACCTTATATAATATAGTAATCTCAGATCAGCTGAATTTGGGGTGGGCACTGACAAAGCTGGTATGATCATTTATGTGTGGATGAATAAAACATTAGTGTTGCTGCTTTTATATAGTCGGAATTATTATTAATAATAAACTGAATATCACATACTTTCAAAAGTTGTGCTTATTTTCTACAGACGGATGATTAACTACTCATGACTAAACATCGATGCTGTATATTTTACCATATAACAAGCTATACTTTTGAATCATACTAAAAAAGCAAAATGAAGTCAGAATGTTTATTTCAAAAGCCATCATAGATCAGTTAAAGGGAATGCATATACAGAGATGCTGGATTACTCAACAAGAATAAACCATTCACTCTTTGATCTCACGAAGTACCAATGAAGAAAGGGAGACGGGAGACACAGAGAAATTGGAAGGGATAATAACAGCCCCCATTATTGATCTTCACATGTAACAGATATTGCACTTGGCATTTTATGTACTCTATCTGGTTTAATCTTCACAACAACCCTAAGAAAATTTATACATGTGGACTCTGAGGTTTAGGGACATTCTGCTAGTTAACCGAGGCACATAGCAAGCTAGGAAAACAGGGTTCAAATACAGAACAGACTAACTCCAAAATCCATCCTATTTTTATACTGTAAAGTCAGTAGCCACTTCTTCCCTTCTCTTGTTTCCCACCTAGAAAACCAGTTATGTCAATATGATGCAATCACCAATAATGATAAAAACATATCATGAACATTTATCGAGTCTACACTACATACCACCCAAGACATCATATGTGTTATTTCACTAAGTGCCAATAACAAAACTGACTTGTACATGAAAAACTGAGGCTCAGGAGCACCTGGGTGGCCCAGTTGGTTAAGCGTCTGACTTTGGCTCAGGTCATGATCTTGTGGTTCAGGAGATCAAGTCCCATGTCAGGCTCTGTGTGACAGCTCAGAGCCTGGAGCCTGCTTCAGATTTTGTGTCTCCCTCTCTCTCTGCCCTTCCCCCATTCCACTTCTTGCTCTCGCTCGCTCTCTCTCAAAAATAAACAAACATTAAAAAAATAAAAAACTGAAGCTCACAAGGTGAGGGACCTGTCCAAGGTCACACAGATACATGTGGCAAGACAGGAAATCTCCAGTGGTCTGACACAGTCCCACACTCCTAATCTATGCACTATATAATCCCTTAGTAAAAACTCCATTCCATAGTCTTGAGAACCTTAAAATCTTTACATAATCAAATTCTTATTACTGCTTTTTGATGTTGCAAATAAAACACTAAGAAAATACACAGATAACAAAGATTATTTTTTCTGTAATCCCATTTCACATGTGTGTCTTGGGTATGACATACAATCACAACCGCATAAAACCTCTTTATCTCCTTTTACAGAATTCCAGAATGCGACTTGCTATTCAGAATCATGACCTTCCATCAATACAAGAAATAATCAGTTATGTTCACTGCACTGTACTGTTTCTGAAAGGAGGAAGTAAAATCTACTAGATCTTAGAAGACATTTTAACAAGTGTTGGAATCAAAAGGCGTTTCACATCACTAAATCTCAGTAAGCTAGAAAATCCAATTAACTATAATACCCCATTTGCCGGCACTGTAGTTAATCCAAATTTTACTGATTGTCGATCAAAATCTTAAAATTGCTTAAACATAAAGAATATTTATATTAATGTCCTTGGTTTCTTACTGAGATTCAACAGCAATGAATTATTTAACACAAAACTGGAAGGGCTCCAACAGAGTCATTAGCATTAGTAAATATACAGTTAATGTGTTTTAGAACAGGGCTTAATGGAGGCCAGAACCCGCCTCTGTGATGCTTTGGGTCCCAGGCTGAACATCCTCCTTAAAAATGCACACCAACTGAACACCTTGCTCTCTCTCACACTCTTCGTGGCTTCAAACTTCATCGGCAGGGAAGAACTCTTCAAAAGCATCCCTAACTCATGAGAGTGAAACTGCAAATAACCAATACATGCAAGAAGTAAAACCAGGATTAAATGTTGGTTTCACACCATAACTTTACAGTCATTTTGGGAAAGATTTTGTATGCCAAGAGAAAATTTTAAAACACAACAAAGAAAACTAGGCTAAATTGTGATCCATATTTCCTCTTACCTGAAGAAAGTTTGCATATTTTACAGTGCGCTTATATAATGATTTTTTACAGGTATGGATGGATGAATGACTCCAATACTCATATGCACCCCAGGGGGTTCTTTTAAGGAATTAAGCACCTTATGCTTAATTTCCATTAACACCTTCATTAACATGGATGACATGTTAAACAAGTGAAACAAAGGCTAGAAGCCTTCTTAGAAAATCCGAGGGGTTATTTTTACTGCTTGTACGATTTTCTTACTAAAAACAGTTACCTGCATAAATGAAAGTTCTAATGTTAGAGGAGGCAGCTACCGTCTTAAGGTTAAAAGGGCTTTTCTATGGCCAACCCTAAAGAGCTAACCAACCCACTTCACATAATACTGTTGTCACCCTGTTACATCCTGTGACATGGATTTATTCTTAAATGTCCTAAACATTTCTTAGTCGGTTTTTATTTGTTTATCAGTTGGTTGGTTGGTTTAAAGACAATAGCCCCACAGCTGTAGTAAATGTAAGAAGTTCGGGGGACTTATTCCTAAATGTTCAGACAAGTTCACAGCGCACATTTATTTGCTGCAATGGAAAGATTCAGAGAGCTCGGGACAGAGCAGCCAAATCTCGCTTTCGAGGACCTGAAGTACCGAACAAAAGGTCCCAAGGTATCTGTCCCACTTCCCTTTAGGTTGAATGTGTTAAACAATACGAACGCACGGCTCAACGTTTCACCCATTTCCAAAGCTAAATCACTGACTAAACACCCCAGAGCGAAGCCTGCGCGCAAAAAAATAACAAGTGACCCAGGCGGCCGCGCAGCCCGGTGCGCAGCCGGGCCCGCGGCGTCCCGTCGCCTGTCTGCCGCGGGCGCGAAACCCGAGCGCTAGTGGCGAGGAGAGGGAACCCAAATCGTGGGCTTTAAGATCATCCACAAATGAACCCCTAGATCCTGAAGGAGAAGGGTGTCTCCCCTTTCCATTGTCACCCTACCCCCAGGTCCGGGTACTGTTGCCTCCACCGTCCGCGCGCAGCGCACTCTACACTAGCCCCGGGTGGTCGCTGCTTGGGTGATGCCAGAAGCGCGGGGCTGAGGAGCAGGCGCCGGGGGCCGGGGGCCCGGGGCAGCGCGCCACTCACCGATGCGGCTGAAACTCTCCGACAAAGTTCTCCGCAACTTCTTCATCTTGCCGATCTTCTCGGCCGGCTGCGGCTCAATGAGGTCGCACATCTGGGCGACACGGGGCTCCGGCAACTTCCCCAAACTGGTCCAGAGCGGCGCGCAGACAACAGCGAGGGCGCGCGGCAAGGAGAAGGCGGCGCCTCTCCTCCTCCTCCTCCTCCTCCTCCTCCACCTCCTCCTCCGGCCAGGAGGCGACGCGCTGGGCTCGGGAGACTAGTGGCGAGCTGCAGGCTCTGCTCCGGCCTGGGCCGCGGCTGGGCGGGCGGGGGCGTTCTACGTGGTGCCGGGGGCGGCCGCCATCGCCGCCGCCGCGGTGGCCCCGCGCCGCGCCGCCGCCGCCCGGCTCATTTTCCCTCCTTTGTAACCAAGAGCTGCGCGGCGGGCGGCCGACCGTGGGGGCGGCGCGGCCGGAGGCGGGGCGGGGGCGGGCTGGGAACAAGGTGCGGGAGCTGGGGGTCGCCGGCGCAGGCCGGGCGCAGGCGGGGAGAAGTTCTCAGCCCCGAGTTTCGGGCGTTCGGGAGAAAGAGCCGCGGCGCGGAACCGCCACCCGCCCCGCCCTCACCGCCCCTCCCGCCGCTTCCGCCCCGCCTCCCCCTTGGCAAACGACCCCGGGCGCGGGACCCCAGGGGGACCTCGGCCCCCCGGCTCGCACTCCGCGTCCTCGTCGGGCCTCTGAGCCCCGCTAGCGCCCCTGCGGCGCCCCCTCCCGGCCGCCCCCGCGCGCCTCCCCCGGCCCTACCAGCCCCGCCCGCGCGCTCTGGGACCCAGGCCGGCGGAGGGCCTCGAACAGGCAGGGCTGGAAGCGGGCCGCGACTGGGGACTCCGTCTCGCGGTGTGGAGAGGCCACCCAAAGGAAAGGCTCTGGATCTCGGTCTTTTTTTATGACCGGTTTTCTCCTTGCCACGAAGGCCTGTGAAAAGAGCGAGGACCTGGGGGGAGGGAGTGGCCACCACCACTGCCTCTGGGTCGGGGGAATAGAAAGGCCCCCGGGAAGCACTCAGGTTTGAGGGTGACTTTTTTTTTTTTTCCTTTTCCCAGTTTCGTCAAGGAGGCTAAGTGAAAATGCAGAGGGAAAAAGGTGGGCCCATTTTTTAGGGGAGTCAAGTGCAAAGGCAGAGGTGTCAACTGTAACCCTCAAGGCAGTTTCCATCACCCCTGTGTCACATTGAGTGACTGATGGGAATGTAGTTGTAGCTGATTTCTGATATAAATACCCGGTTCCATAGTAAATAGCAATGGAATTCCAGAATATATTACCAATTCTGGAATATATTAGTAATCTAGAATTAGCAATATTCTAGAATTGGTAAATACAGTCTAGGCTTGGTAAATCTGGATTACCGATTCTGGATTACGGATTCTAGAATATATTTCTAAATTGCAAGACTTGGAGGCCAAAAAAGATTCTGACCTCCTCTGCCCCGGCCTCAAAAAACAAATTTTAAGAAGGAAGACGTTGGGGGAGGCTTTATAAAATCCCAAAACAAACAGTTCAGGCAGCAAACACACATAGTCTTCATTCTATTAAAACGTGGTGCAGCGAGCACTCCAAACATCAGTCTCCCAGGGGAGAGAGAAGGAAGATGGGGGAGGGCCTGAATGTTGATTTGGGGCCAGCAATCTCCTTATGAATAGAAATTTAGTAATCTTGAGTCATCTGACTGTGTAAGTAATAAGAGCTTGTGAGCTGTGACAATGCTGTTTGGTTTAAAGGAAGTTTTGGGGAGTTTGTGTTTTGTTAAAAGATTTTTATCTTAAAACAAAAACTAGCCCCCTGCCTTCCTTAAATTGTGAAGTAGAACACTTCGATTTGGATTTGTTCTCTGTACTGAGCATATTATAGGGTCTTGATAGATTGCAGCTGATAAAAGACAGGAAGTCAAGCAAAGTAGGGAGCAAAGGAGGATGAGGAATTCATCAGGATGCAAGGAGGTTGGGTCCTAGTGACCATAATTAGATATTTTAGACAGCACCAAGTATGGCCACAGACAGGAAAAAGTTTGACTTTTACCACTTCCTCAGGTAAGTTAGGGAGAAAGTTATCATCAGCTATGAATAAAAAAACAAAAGCAATCAATTAAAATACTGATGGATTCTATCTACCCAGTCAACAAGATGAAGAAAGATGAAGAAATAGTTACTCATTTAATAAGCTTTGAGTATTATAATCTGTGGCTATCCTATTCACTCTGACAATGACTATTTCATATAGGTAAATACACATATAGATACAGATATAGATTCTCCATTTTGCCTCCCCAGTATTTAATATTTCCAACCTTTTTAAAGGTCAACTTCTGCTTGAATAAATCATGGTATATGCATACAAAGGTATAGTAAGTAAACATTTTTTAAATGAGATAAATCAATAGGTATTGATGTATAAATATGTCTACGAATGAGCAAAAAGCAAATTTATCATTAAGTCCTTTGTGGGGAAAAATATACAGATATATGTTTCTACATGCACAGAAAATTTCTCCAGAAAAAGAACAAAGAACTATTAAGTGTGTATATCCAGAAGAGAACATTTCCTTTGCCCTTTTACTATTAAGTAAAATTTGAATGTTTTACCCAAAGAATGCATTACTTATAAATACTAATAAAAATACTAATTTAAAACATAAAAATAATATTTACTTCATTTTTACCTATGCACTCCAAAACTTGTGCTTTCCCATCTACAAAATAAACGTCACCTCATTACGATAGTATTCCTAACAGGAGAGACAGTGGTTAGTAATGGACCAAATAAACCCTGTCAATTATTAATAACCAACTTCCATTCTATGCTTAACAACTTACTTTGTTGGTTATATATTAAAATGATCAATTTGTAAGAAACTATGACACAAAGATGGAAATTTTTAACTGGATGCTTTTAAAATGAGTACACTTAATAGGATTCAACTCTACACAGTTATTTGTTTCATGTATGTCTTTATCCTAGATTGTAAGTTCTCTGAGGGCAGGGACTCTATGATACAAAAAGTACAATGTTTGTTTCATAGTGGATGTAAGTTTAAAAAAATTTTTTAAATGTTTATTCATTTTTGAGAGATGGAGAGAGACAGAAAGAGCATGAGTGGGGGAGGGCAGAGAGAGAGGCAGACACAGAATCCAAAGCAGGCTTCAGCCTCTGAGCTGTCAGCACAGAGCCTGATGCAGGGCTCAAACCCATGCCATGAGATCATGACGTGAGAGGAAGTGGGACATTTAACCAACCGAGCCACCCAGGCACCCCATCATAGTGGATGTAAATTAAATGTCAAATGAACGTAAAATGTATTGCTGCCCCCGAGAAGTGATGTCATGTCCTCAGAAACAAAGATGACTATCCAGCATCAGTGTGGCATATGTATCTTCAGTGGGAAGATGGATCTGTGCCAGTCCTCCATCTGAACTTCTGGTTCACAAGGTTATAGTTTTGGCTGGCCTGAATTAAAGGTGCAGTGTCTGAATACAAACAGATAAACTTCCCTAGAGGCTGAACCCAATATGTGTTGACCTTAATCAAATTCATTGATTAAAGCACGCATATGTATTAATTGGGTCTTGAGGAGTAGCAACAGTGGCTGGAGATCCACCATAACTCGTGGGTTCTATTCCCTACTCTTAAGTGTTGTGTGGCCTTAAATAAATAAGCGAATTACCCACTTTCTTATCTATAAAAAAAGGGGCTTGAACTAGTTGACCTCTAGGGTCACTCATTCCTGCAAAATTCTGATTTTAAGTTGAATGGTGAAATTTCTCCTTTCTCAGCTTATATGCTAAAAGATAGATATATTAATGAGGAGTAATTCACATGCAAATAAGATGGACAAAGACCATCGACAAAAATTATGTGGAATTTAAGATACATTATTTCTAATTCTGTTATACATTAGTTATACTTTTATTATAAATGGATCTTGCCCATATAAGAAAAATAGCAGGTTAATATGCTGGCAGTAAATTTTAAGGGAATGAATCCTAATCCAAATAAGATAAATTACAGAAGATTTGATTAGAATCTAGAATCCAGCAAAAGGAGAAAGAGATTTCCTGACCTGAAACGGTATGAAAAGATATTACCAGTAAAATAAAATCCCTGAAATAAGGATGCAGAGTATGTGGGGAATAGAGTGGGAAAGCGAAATTAAAGAGAGAAAATGTATGTTTATTAATGTAAAATTTCAGAATTTAACCAAAGGGTAAATAATTAAGACATACAGTCAGGTTATAATTATTGAAGTGGTGGAAATTTACCTAATTAAATATCCTCTTAGAAATCTAAATAGTCACCCTAGTTAGTTATTTTTAGGCTCAAATATTACCCTCCTTTTTTGAACACATCCAGCAGGAACTGAAGTAGCACAAGGTTAAGTGACTTACACTAAGTTCCCAGTGAGTCATCAGCGAAACTGGTACATGGAATCTGAAACTCTTGTCATCAACTTTTGGATAATGTCTAGCCTTAAGGGTTCCTCTTTTTTTTTTTTTTTTTGACATAGAGTAAATTAAAATAAAAAAAGGGAGGGGAATGGAAGGTTGCAGAAATCAGTATATTCAGACTTAAGTAAAGGCAGCTCCCCATCTTTCCCCCTCCCTGTTCTACCCACCACCCATTGCCTAGTGACTCCTAATTTCAATCCTTTTCACATTTACAGGAATCATTCTCTGTTGCCACAAACCTCCAGGCTTGCACAGAAATAAGACGTGTATTTGTCTAATTGTTTTATAGGTAATTCTATATTTGTTCATCATATATTTCAGGAGACCTAGGGACCTAAGTAAATTGATCTACTTGCAAATGCTGTAGTAAGAACAAAGAAGCTGCCAAAACATCCAAATGATGTCAATATAAATTAGCTCAGAATAGTTTTGAAGAAAATAAACTACCATGGTCAAAGCATGCATTGCAATACTGGTTAACTGCCCTGTCCTATTAAACCATGCTTAAATATTAATGTTACCTCGTTCCTGTTTTCCATTATTATATAATTTGTACAATAGAAGTCCATAGAAGAAAATACACAACTCACTTAATGATGCCCTTTGGTCTTGTTTGCGTGTGTGATACAGATGTGTCGTCAAGAAAGGGTCCTCATTTATGACTGTCATCAATTTCAGTGCATCATGTTACACATCCATCAGAATTAAACTTGAGGAACAAGTCCTATAATTGAACTCTAGACATGGATGTGAAAATGGTCAGAAGCTAATGTGTTAGTGAACCAAAACCTTATGCCTTTTGGTGAGTAAAGACAGGTCCTGTTAAGAGCAATCGTGTTCAGAAATGCAGCTCTTCTATCAAAAACATCCTAATCTTTCTTTCAGAGGCATTTGGCAGTTCATCTGCATTCACATGCCTATTCTAATCAAGTGCTTATAAGCCAGAAAAAGTGTCCATAGGATAATTATATTGATGGTGTCATTAGACATGTCACATTCCCTAGCAAAAGTCACTTACTATTTATTATTTTTAAATGTAATTAAAATACTTATGGTTTTATAATGGGCTATAAATTGATGATTTCATTTTAACCCATACTACTCTAAGAGACATTATCACTACCTCGGTGTTACACAGGAAATGAGCCTACCGATGCCCAGACGTCATCCCCAAAATTATCACACAGCTTCCAGTTTTAGATTGAGACACAGTTTGGTTACCAAAAACTTTTCTCTTATAAAGGATTTTTGTTGCATAATACATGACATTTTCTTTTGATATACTTTGGGTAGAATCATGGTTGTATAGAAAGGAACTATTCTAAAGCAGAGAAAGTTCTAAAAACAAACTCAAGCAGGTTAATGGATAGACAAAAACTCCTAAATTCCAGTACTATATTTTCATACCTTATGGGAAAATATTAAAAGTATGGTATTCAAAGATAATACAATTGACTTTGAAAAAGAGACTCCTGTCTACTCTAATTGGTGCTCATAAATGAACTAAACATTCTAAAACTATCACTTGTTGAGCCATTGCAGCATACGTCCACGTAGTGGATTCGAAAAAGGTAATTTGGTCATAACTAATATGTAATATAATATTCCTCACCTATGAGGATGAGTCCTATCAAAATTACTTGGTGTCTTAGTCTGTTTGGGCTGCTGTAAATGGAATACTATAGACTGGGTGGCTTTTAAACAACAGATATTTATTTTCCGCAGTTCTGGAGGCTGAAAGTCTGAGATCAGTAGACCAGCATGGTTGACTTCAGCTGAGAACGCTCTTCCAAGGTGGAGACCCTCAACTTCTCATTGTGTTCTCAAATTGCAGAAGAGGGGAGGGAGCTCCCTGAGACATCTTTTATAAGGGCACTAATCTCATTCATGAGAGCTTCATCTTTACAATCTAATCATCTCCCAAAGACCCTACAAATACCATAATAGAGGGGATTAAAGTTCAACATACGAATTTTTGGGAAATGTAAACATTCAATCTGTGAATGTTTGGGGAGCATTTTCAAAGGATCATTCCAGAGCATCCTAGGCAGTGACTGGAGAGGCAGGAGGAGAAAGGGGCACATATAGATTGAAAAAGCCTCCACGATGATTCTTGTACTACCCCCAACAAGCAGTAAGAATCATTGATTTAGCCCCTTAAATAGCAACATGATGGTTGTTATTTGATGAAAGTCAGTTAGGGAAGACAACATAGAAATATTCTTGGAACATAAAAGACAGTAATGTTGGAGAGGTAACATCCTAGGTGTATTTCAAATGATAAAACAGGAACCAGGGACAGGAGCCAGAATATATTCTCAGTTCTAGAACCTTTTGTAATGGCCCATATAGTATCACCAATCAATTCTCTGCTTCTTCATCTGTAAACAACAGAGAGACAATTATCCTGGTCCTACCCACTTACAAATTATCTCCTTTTCCTAACCAAATATATTTGATTTCTTCTAATTACAAATCAAGAAAACAGAGATAGGCCAATTGAGCTGAACAGAAAGGAGAGAATCAGTTTCTAGTACTATCTCTACTCTCTTATCATAAGCAAGTAATTTCACTTCTCTTCATTTGTGTAATTATCAAATGTTTTTTTATTTAAATTCCAGTTAGTTAACATTATTAGTTTTCAGGTGTAGAATTTAGCAATTCATTGCTTACATACAATACCAGGTGCTCATTACCAGTGCACTCCTTAATCCCCATCACCTGTTTAAGCCATTCCTTTCCTCTCCACTGTTAGTGCAGAGCCCCACTCAGAGCTCAATCTCAGGAACCATGAGATCATGACCTGAAATCAAGGGTTGAAATCAAGGGTTGGACAGTTAACTGATTGAGCCACCCAGGGGCCACCCCTCACCCAACCACATTTTAAAAATAGAGGAAGAACTGGGTGCTATCGATACCATGTAGCAGAGAGATTTCTCTTGCTTCTAAGGGTCAGAGATGTCCACTTTGAGCAACCCCACATATACTGAGACCTGAAAGATCCACAGAAGTAGTCAGGTGACAGGCAGGAGTTCCTGGCAGAGAAATAAGCACTTCGGGCCAGATGGCAAAGGAAGAACATAGTGTATTCAAGAAACTGAAAGATGGTCTGAGTACAGAATAGATAAGAAATAATCTAGTGAACTCGACAAGAACCAAAAAGTAGACACTTTAGTAATCATGCAATAAAGGCTATGTATGTTTTAATTACTATTAGAAATGTCAGAAAACACTCATGGTACTTTCTGTTCCTCTTGAAAATCCACAAAGCTATAGTGAATGGATTTTTTTAAGCAAAAGTACACATGCATATAGATTATAAAAGAAGAAACAGCACTAAAACCATTTTGGAAGCTGGAAAAATCATAAATGAGTAGTTATCGACTTGTCAGTCCCAAGAAAGCTGAATCCTAAGCCAGCAGTTGGCAAGGCTGAGAGCACCTACTGAAGGTTTATAACTGAATGTCAAGACACTTAACTTTCTTTCCTCGCCTTCTTCCCATAGTTCTGACCAACCAATTGCCCTACAGTGAAACCGCATTTGACGGGCCTAACCATGTAAATTGAGTTGCCTAAAACTTTTTAGTGCCTGTTTCCTAGATATAGGCAGACAGCCAAAAGTCTCCAGACAGCTGATGGAATATTCTAATAAGAAAGAGGCCAAAACTAACATAGAAAAGCAAACAGGAAGAAATAAAGACTATGCAGGAGTGGGGGAGGGAGGGTATTAGTATCTTCAAAGATTCAAAGATAGTGAAATATTATAAAATACTGCAGTCATTTGACAAGAACTGGATGCTACAAATGTTTTTAAAAGTAGTATCGAGGGGACAAAATGAATTCTTGGATATTAAAAATATTATAGTATAAAACAAACTTCAGGTGAAGGTTTAAAATATAAAGATGTGGAACTATCCCAGGAAGTAAACAAAAAGATGAGGAGAAGAGACTTTTTTTAATGAGAAAGGTACAGACTAGTCCAGGAAGTTCAATATCTGAATAATGGGGGTTCCCGAAAGAGAGAATGGAGAAAACGGAGGGGAGAAATTATCAAGGAAACAACAATTTGAGAAAATTTCCTGGAATGAAAGGACATGACTTCCCAAATTGAAACAGCCTATTGAGCTCCCAAGACAATGGATGAAAACAAATCTACACGGAGACACATCATTATAAAATTGCAAAATCCTGTGGACAAATAGAATACTCTAAAAACCTTCAGAAAAGAAAAACAGAATTCTAAAAAGAATTAGGGACCAAAATGGCTTCAGACATCTCTATAGCCACACTGGATGCTAGAAAATAGTAAAAGAAAGTAACTTCTAACGTAGAGTTCCTGAGCCAAATTATTCATTAAGTGGGAAGGTAGGAAATACATTTTTCAGACATGGAAAGATCAAAAATGTCGCTTTGTAGGTCATTTCGCAGGAAGCCATCAGAGGATTTGTTCAACCAAAATAAGAAAAGAGAAAATGGAATCCAGGAAATGAGATTCTAATACATGAGTAAGAAAGGATGATGATGAAGGGAAAATCTAAGACCACAGCTCTGAAGTAAGCTTAAAGACCAACCAATCTGGTGGACTAGAATGAGGTAGAGGCCCTGGGGGAAAGATCACTGAGAAAATGGCATGGATAGAATAACTGGTGTTTAAGGGAAATTTTACAAAACTGAGGGTGAGGGCAGTTTAGGGATGTATTCATGATAAATATGTAGAAAATATACAAATCAGTGCCCAGAGGTAGGCATGATCACCCACTCAAGAATTTATTTGAGTGTCCAGACACATTGTACCCACCAGTGAATATAAATGAGGTATATTTAGTAATAACACTAAGCTGGGAAATGGTTCATTCAGGGGTCTGGTGAGAGAGTGAGCAAAGGGCTAAGAGTGGTCTGGGGCTTTTACTGTGGTTAGAGGATATAGTCAGCATGGTGGGGATTCCACCTCACATGGACTAGAGCCTGACCCATATTTGAAATTCCTATTGACTCTTAGAGACAAAGGCCTATATGGGTCTTCTACTCTTGGTTGTCCCATGTGGGGGAGATAGGAGAAGAGGGGTGGAGATTGAAAACTGTCAACAAAGATCAAAAATGGCCTCTTTATTACAAAATCAACTTACGGGAGGGGGAAAGACATTAATTAACTCAAAGAAAAACCAAAATTGAACAGGAAGTGAAAATTTTCATAGCATAGTATATGCTGTGATCTACGAAGTCCTATCACTACAAATACTAAATGCGATATAACTAAGTTACAGCCACACTGAGAAGATGAAGAATGGGAAGCGTTCACGTATATGGTAGGTATCTTAGGAGTTGGTGCAAATAAGCTGAATCTTCAACTTTTAGAATTGGAAGTCGCTGAATTTTTTAAAAAATTTTTTAATGTTTATTTTTGAGAGAGAGAGTGAGAGAGTGAGAGCAGGGGAGGGGCAGAGAGAGAGGGAGATACAGAATCCGGAGGAGGCTCCGGGCTCTGAGCTGTCAGCACAGAGCCCAACGTGGGGCTTGAACTCACAAACTGCAGGATCATGACCTGAGCCAAAGTCGGACGCTTAACTGACTGAGTCACCCAGGTGCCCTTGAATTTTTTTTAAATATCAATATAAACATGTTCTTTAGGAATATGGAAATGATCCCAAAGGAGTCAGGTAAAATAATTAACGGTGGTTGCCTCTTGGGAGCTGAAGCATAAGAGATGATGTACAGTAATGTGGGACAGGGTATGATTTGGAGGACTGCTGTTTTGTTTGTTTATAACAAGTATGTGTGTATAACTTTTCAATCACACACAATTAAATTACCCCCAAATTTGACTTCATCCTTAAAGGTAATGAGGAGCTACGTATCAACTTGCAGCTCTAAGCAATGAGGCTCTGGGCAAGATAAAATTTGCATTGTATTAAGACTATTCTAGTTATTTTGTAGAGAATAATTAGAGGGAGGAAAGAATGGATATAGAGGTATCTATTAGGAAGCTTAGTCTAGCCCAGAATCTAGACAGGAAGTGATGTTGGCCTGGATTCAGGTATGGCAACAAGAGTAGGTAAAAGATTTGTGAGTACTTGGTGGTAGATGGAACTACAGTCTGGAAGAGGAAAAACTCAAGACTCCTACCGCATTTTCTGGTTGGGACAAGGGGTGGGTATGGGGCCATTCATTAAGATAGGACATTCATAAGAGAAGCAGGTTTGGAGGAAGTGGAATGATTTTAAGTATTGGCTATCCAAGCAGAATGGCTATAAGGACAAAGAGGATATGGACCTAAAACTCAGGAAAGAAAGCTGGGCTGGAGATACAGATTTGGAATCAGCAGCATAGAAACAACAATTGAAATCTAGGAGTGGGGGAGATTGCTCAGGGAGTGGGTATAGAATAACCAGCATCAAAAGCAGAGCCTGAAGGAACATAAACAAGGGGCTAGGGAGAGGAGTCAGCAAAGGGAAATGAGAGAGAACAAGCAGAGAAGTGATAGGAAGGCCTCCATACTATGGAAGTCAGATAAAATGTTCAACAGTATCCAATAAGGTTAAAAGGGTGGCTTGAGATAGAAATGGAAACGAATGTAGTGGAGAGGCGAAGGGGAGGGCCATGGCTGTGAAGCAGCGGGCCAGTTTGTGGGTACCTATGAGCCAAGGCACTCATTTTAATCTCTGTTGAATGGATAATAAAAGGAAATTTTCTTGAGACCTTATTATGGGCCAGATATTTTATGATGTACTTTATAAACTTTATCTCATTTAACCCTCAAAACAAAACAACATCATTTCTATGAAACAGATGTTATTATTAACATCCCCATTTTTCAAATGAGGAATCTGAAATTTGAAGAAGTTAGTTAATTACTTAAAAGAACAGAGATAGCAATCAGACAGGCTGGAATTCAATCTCAAGGGTCTAAATCCAGAATGTACACCCTAAGCATTATACTATATCCTATAAGTGATCTGACATAAATCACACTACTCATTGACCCATTCAACAAACCTGCTGTATGTCAGGCACTATTCCAGGTGCTAGTGATCCAACAATATGCAAAGCAATGCCCCTGACCTCACAGGGAGATACTAACCTTCCATTGGAGAAGGCAGTAAACAAATTAAAACATGCAAGTATATTTTCAGTACTTAGTGTAATGAACACTAAGAAAGCAGAGTAAGTTGCTGAAGAGTGGCTAGAGAAAATAGCTATTTCAGATCATAGGTCTTCCTAAGATGACATTTCAGCAAAAATCTGCATAAATTCAGAGACCAAGCCAAGAAAAGATGCATTCCAGGCTGAAAGAAGAGGAAGTGCCATCATCTGAGGTAGGGCGGAGGCAGAAGAGGGTGCAGAAAGATGGAGAGAAATTGGTAAGCCATAGGGTTGGTAAGGGAGGCGGACCTATATCATGTTCAGCCTCATAGGTAAGACTTTAGCTGTTGTTCTTTTTTAAAGTTTATTTTTTTAATGTTTTATTTTTATTTTTAAGAGAGAGAGAGAGATTGAGAGCACAAGCACCAATGGGGTAGGGCAGAGAGAGAGAGGGACAGAGGACCCAAAGCAGGCTCTGCACTGATAACAACAAGTCCAATGCAGGGCTCGAACTCATGAACCCAGAGATCATGACCTGAGCCGAAGTCAGATGCTCAACCAACTAAGCCACCGAGGCACTCCATTAAGTTTATTTGTTTATTTTGAGAGAGAGTCCTCGAGTGAGGAAGGGGCAGAGAGAGAGGGACAGAGAGAATCCCAAGCAGGCTCCACTTAGTATGGAGCAGATGAAGGGCTCGATCTCGTGACCATGAGATCATGACCTGAGTCAATATCAAGCCAGGCGCCCCAGAGTATAGCTGTTGTTCTAAGAATTATGGGAAGTCTTGGGAGGATTTTGAACAGATCAGTGATAAACTCTGACTCACATTTTTTTAGCTTGCGAGAGAACCCAGACTTTGGATTCTGTGACCCTCATTCTTTACGTTATTATCTAGAATTGAGATACCAAGTGGCTACCAAGCACTTGAAATGTGCCCAATCCAACTTGATACATCCTCTAAGTGTTAAATACACACCAGATTTCAAAGACTTGGTACTGGGATGCTTGGATGGCTCAGTTGGTTGAGTGTCTGACTCTCAGTTTTGGCTCAGGTCATGATCTCACGTTTTGTAAGTTCGAGCCCTGTGTCTGGCTCCACGCTGACAATGCAGAACCTGCTTGGGATTCTCTCTCTCCTTCTCTCTTTGCCTATCCCTCTCTCTTTCCCTCTCCCTCTCTCCCTGCCCCTCCCTCTCTCGCTCTCTCTGTCACTCTCTCTAGAAAGTAAATAAACTTTAAAAAGTCTTGGTACCAACAAAAGAATGGAATATATCTCATAAACAATTATTTATATTCATTATATGTTGAAATGATGGTATTTTAGATATATAGGGTTAAATAAAATATAACATTCAGATTAATTTCCCCTACTTCTTTTTACCTTTTAAAAAATGTAGCTACTAGAAAATTTTAAATTTCATATGTGGCTTGTGTTATATTTTTATTAGACAGCCCTGGTCTAGACAACTTCCCTCTGTTCTCAGCTTCATAATGCAGTGAAGACAAATGAAATAACTTGTGTAGGGCATTTTATTTTAAGTTTTCTTAAGGAAACACATTATGTAACAACAAGATAAATTATTGAGGATGATAGTCAGCCAAAAAATGTACCATTCTTTATAAGCCAAAGATAATGTTACTGACCTGGTTGTGGTTTTGTGTTGTTTTTCCAACAGTGGTGATGAGTTTGCACAAAGTCATCTGTAATGTTTCTCTCCCCACCCATTCCACCCCCTCCTTATGCTCCCTTATAACTAAAACAGCATGTTTTTTAAATACCTGGCCCAGGTTAAGAATGTAGTTCTCTAGCCATGGAAAGTTTTCCCTGTGCAAAGCACTCAGTCCTATATAGGTTTGAACCTCAGCCTACTTAATACGAAATTCTAATTGTCTGGTGTACACCCAGCAAGCAGCTTCTAAACAGTAATTATATCTATAATCATAATTATAGAATACTCTTGGTTTCTTATGTTTAATTTGAAATATAGTCGATTAGAATGTACTCTTAGGGAAAAAATTGACACATAAGCTTTGACCAAGGAATTTGTTTTCTTTGTGAGTTTGTGTCTGTGAAAATTCTCACAATGTTATAAATTAAATTATATTTTGATTTACATACTGTAGCATTAAAAATATTATTATAAGACATTGGACTTACTGGGGAAGATATAACTGTATTACTCTATCCGAGGTCTTGAATACCAGTAAGAAAACATAAGCATCAGATGGACGCTCCTTTATCTCTGCCTACTCACTTGTGCTCCCACTTTCTTGTTCTCTCCTGACAGGTAGATGACAGGCCTTTACTCTCAATTTTCAGTCTCTACTGTTGTGCTCTGGATTCAGTTTCCTTCTCAAGGACCTCACTGCTTTGCTTAACCTTTCTCTCCTGCATGTCACTGTCTCCTACCCTACTGGATCATCTCAATCAGCAGCAAACAGCTTTAAAATCTCTCATCTTTACACACACACACACACACACACACACACACACACACACACACACACCTCCCTTGTCCCCACATTTCCTTCCCTAAACTTTATCGTTTCTCTACTCCCCTTTATGGCAAAAGCTTTCAAAAGGGTTGCCTGCAACTCTGCTTCCATTTCTTCATCTCCTATTCATTCCTCAACATACTAGTTAGGTTTCTTTCCCCCCAACTGGTATCACTCTTGTCAAGAGCAAGCTAAGACCTTCATGAAACCAAATGCAGAAGACCTCTCTGTCCTCATCTTATAGTGCTCTCAGAGTACCTGTGATCATGTGATACAGTTGGATACACCTTTGAAGTTGAAATACTCTTGGCTTCCATGATGCTATACTCCAGTTTCCCACCTATCCAATCGGTTACTCATTCTCAATCTCCTTTCCAGCTCTGTTTCTATCAGACCTCTAAATGTAGAGGATTGTCTGATTCCTTGGCCTCTTCTCTTTATCTGGTCTCTCTGTAGGTCCTTTCAATCATTCTCATAGCTTTAAAAGCCATCTAATTGCTGATAATTCCCAAATGTATACCCCAAATGTAAGTTCCAGATCCATATATCCATAAAGTTGGGTCTCAACTCCTATCTCAAACTTTACATGATTACAATTAAAATACTGATGTATTCTTCTGATACTAAAAGTAATAAGAATATGGGACACCTGGGTGGCTCAGTCAGTTAAGCGACTGACTCTTGATTTCGGCTCAGATCATAATTTCATGCTTTCATGAGTTCAAGCCCTTCATGGGGTTCTACACACTGAACTCACACAGAATCTGCTTGGGATTTTGTCTCTCCCTCTCTCTCCGTCCCTCCCCACTCACGGTCTCTCTCAAAATAAATAAATAAACTTAGAAAAATAAAAGTAATAAGAATAGTAATAAGACAAGGAGGAGAAGAAGGAAAGGGATAAAAAGGAAGGAAGGAGGGGCGCCTGGGTGGCTCAGTTGGTTGGGCGGCCAACTTCAGCTCAGGTTATGATCTCACCGTCTGTGAGTTCGAGCCCGCATCGGGCTCTGTGCTGATGGCTCAGAGCCTGGAGCCTGCTTCGGATTCTGTATCTCCCTCTCTCTCTGCCCTTCCTCTGCTTACACTCTGTCTCTATGTCTCTCAAAAATAAATAAAAACGTTAGAAAATAATTTTTAAAAAAGGAAGGAAAGAATAAAGGGAAGGATGAAAAGATGGATTACATTTTTGCTCTAACCAAAAATCAAGGTGTCCCTTACTTCTCATATTTAATCATATTTATAATATGATTAACTATATTTAATCCATCAGCAAACTATGTCTAGCTGAGCTCCAGAATGTCTCTTCTTCAGTTCATCTCCACCACCTTGACTCTAGATTAGGGCATCATTATCTCTCACTTAGACTACTGCTATATCCTCCCAACTGACTCCCTGTCTCTGCTCTGGTACTTGCCCAATTCATTTTCAGAATAGCCAAAGGGATCTTTTTTAAACCACGAAAGTTCATGTCATTCTCCTGTTTAAACTGTTGAATGGCTTGACAACTTCCTGCTGCACTTGGAATGAAATCCAAACACCTGTCACTCACAGATTCACATAGTTAAGCCCCTGCCTAACTCTCCCTCCCTCCTCCCCGACTCTTCTTCACCTTAGGGTTTTGTACTTGCTAATGTTTCTACCTGGAATGCTCCCAGACTCTAACCTCCTCCTCTCATTTGAATGACAGTCTTCTTTTCATCCAAATCTTAATTTAAATGCCATCTCAGAGTACCTTCCAGCTTACCCATTTTCAAACAACCTTGCTCATTTATTTTTTTCACAAAGCCTTGCTTGTCTCCCTCCTTGCATTTCCCACAATTCTGATTACATACTTTTGTATTTTGTTTTCTTGACTCTCATCCCCTGCCCCTCCCTCTTCATTCCAGATAAGAAGATTGAAATGCTAGTTGGGATAAGATCCTGAATGGTGTAGCCATGCCCCTCCTTTCTCCCTTCCTTTGGAAGCCAGCTTGTCTACTGAGTGTGTATCTGTCTGCATGCCCTTGTCAGGAATTTCACAAGAACACGCCTGTGCTAGTTCACTGCCTGTGGCTGAGTGTGAAGCCTAATTTAGGCCTAAAGTATTAGGAAGCCCACTGTGATGATACAACTAAGCTATGACCACAGCAGTCTCCATCAGAAAGAATGCTGAAATTTTGATCTAGATCTCAGTATCTTTGGACACCAGGTAGAGAAGAGAGGGGTGCTATATATTGACCCATATGCATACCAAGATCTCTTTCCTGAAATGAATGGAAATCTAGGCCTGCGGCGTTTCAATCTTAAGCAATGGTATCCTTACTTTGAACCATATACATGTTAGTCCTAATATGTAGGGGAAAACTAACAAAATAAATGCAGAGGCATTCTGATTACAGTAGTGATTATATTAATTACTACTTTTTACGTAGCAAGTAACAGGAAGCTCAATTCAGATTAACAAGCAATAAGAAAAATTCATTGGTTCACATAACTGAAGATTGGGGAATTTATCCTCATCAAGGAGAGGCTAATCCTAGATCAAATGACTATGACCAGTTCCCAAGTTTTTCCTCTCTCTTTCTTGGCTCTGCCAAGAGCTCTGAGAAACTCAAGATGGGAAAAAGAAACTGTACTACAAACAAATAATGTTTAAGAGACCTTTGCCCTTGTGGTTCAAAGATGGCTACCAGAGATTCCTGGAGTTACTTGTCTTCACTCGTGTCCAGCAGCAAAGAAAGCATCTCTGTCAGTACCGTCTGCCAAAACATATATTTAAAATTTTTTAAATGTTTTCTTTCTCTCTAGCAGCATGGACAAAATCTCTCAGATTAAATAATGTGCTTTCTTGTACTAATCAATTCCTAAAGGCAGAAACATCAGATTCCAGGTCTTACCCACAGAGCAGAGATGGGATCAACCAACAAAGTCACGTGACTGAGAATAAGCTGGGGATATTCTTGCTGGAGAAAGTGAGGAATAGATTTTGAATGGAGGCAACTAATCAATGTCTGTGTAAGCCTAAGAGACTTGAATAACTGTAGCCTGATTTACAGACCTTCTCTATAGATTCAACCTCTTATAATGTATAACACCCCTTTCTACATTCCACAGTATTTATAATCTTCTTTCCCTCTCCTCTTTCTCTCTTTCTTTCTTAACTGGATTGGCCAGAATAAACATCTGTGCCCATATAGTTGTCCTATTTATAAGGCCCTAGGGGAGCTCTTTGGAATAGTTTACAATTTTTAAATTTTAAGTAAATGTGTACTAAAGATGGGAAGGAAAAAAGCCCATTTCACAGGACAAATATAAAAGACTAGCCACAGTGTTTATCACCAGTGCCAAGTGTTAAAGTGCCAGATGAGCAAAGCCTTGGAAAAACGAATGCGAGAGACCAGGGTCTTCGACTAGGGGATGGAAAGTATGTGGTCTCCCTGGGGCCAGGATGGGGTGGGAGGTGGGAGTAAGTGGCCATGCATTGTTTCAGATAAGCTTTTCTAAAATGGAATGACCCAAGAAATCTCCTGTGGTCAAGGCATTAGGCTGTCTCTCCTTTCCCCTCTCCTCTGCAGGGCCACCTTTCTTTTATCACTTGACAACAAAAAGGACTACCTCACACTCATCCCAAATCTACTAAGTCATTGCCTGGGGTGGAAAAACCTTTAAGGTGCTCAAGAAAGGGAAAACGAATGACTGTAATGATAGGGAAACTAATCGTTTTGCAAGTAAGATGGACTCCAATTCTCTGCTTTCCACAAAGAGAAGGATAAGAGTTGTCAGATGAGAGATTACTAGAACTAATCTTGATGATAGATTACCATGTTATTTTTGGCACATAACTGAGAAGAATTCAAGGAAGTGAGTCCTATTACTAAAAACTCTAGGGGCGCCTGGGTGGCTCAGTCGGTTGGGCGGCCGACTTCAGCTCGGGTCATGATCTCGATCTCGCAGTCTGTGAGTTCGAGCCCCGCGTCGGGCTCTGTGCTGACGGCTCAAAGCCTGGAACCTGCTTCCGATTCTGTGTCTCCCTCTCTCTCTGCCCTTGCCCTGTTCACGCTATGCCTCTATGTCTCTCAAAAAATAAATTAACCTCTAAAAAAATTAAAAAAAAAAAACAAAAAACTCTAGCATTCCTATTTACTTATTTAGGTGAAGAGTTTCTGAGCACTTGTTCTGATCTACACATCTGACATTCAGCATTGATGCCAAAGCCTGTTATATTGATTCCTGGATACCTGGGGAGAAAGGTTTTACTCATCTCATTAAAGAACTGCAACCTGAATACAATTTTATATTTTATGCCTAGTAATTATTCATCAATACTTATAATACATTTATGCTATTTTGAAAAATTGTGTAGAATTTTCTAACACTTAGGACCTTATGTTCACTGAAAATTTTTTAATGATTTCCTTTTATGGACATAGTTTCATTACATAGAAGCATGTTATTCATGAAATATTTTAAAATATAAAAACATATTAGGAAATGGAATGGAAATATAATTTCAAGAAGAAAAACAAACAAAAGACAATTACCTACAGGTAAAGAACAAATTTATGTATACTTAAAATTATGTATACTTATGTACACTTACTCAAATCACTATAGTATTTAGATTCTACTAGATAGTTATCAAATAGTGATGTGACAGTTTATTTTTAAATGTCATTATGTAAAATGTGTTGGAATTTGTATGTATATTTTCAACTCTTCTAGCATAATCAAGAATTT